>JARHVA010002013.1:480000-537500 GCA_037957365.1 Torreya grandis | reverse complement strand
TATTTACACAAATTTAATAATTGGCTCAATCCATGATAAAATTATAGATAATTTATTCCTCATTTATTTACTATTGTCCTAGTTATGTTTAAAAAACATAATATATTAGAAAATATCTCAATGATTGAACAAGATAACTATTTGGTTCACTACATGATGAAATTCAAGTCAATTAAGCCCCAAATAATAAATTAGGTTCACATGCATCAATGTTACCCAAATCACATTATTTTTTATACCAACTAAAAAATTAGCTGAATCAACGGTGAAATTAGAGCTAATTTAGACTCAAATTAGATCTTATAGTTTTAGTTAGGTTCAATGAGATCATAATGGCCCTGATTCCTTCATTATTTTGTAATTTAGTGGGTTGAATGTCGAAGGTTTTGAATAACTCATAAATTAAACAAAGAGAGAAATATATAATGTTCACACTCAAATGGGATTCCTCTACTAGTAATAAAATGGGAAAAATAACCAAGAAAAAATTCTGAGAGACTAAAACCTAACACGATAATACAATGGTACCAAACTGCCACAAGAAATCTTATTACAATGATATCATGCAGTGCTCTACAAAATGGAGCCCACATGGATTGAATGTCATGCATGATCAATTTTTATGCCTTTCTTAGCCCCCACTAAATATGAGATCACATTAGAGGATTATAACTCTGATCTTTAATTATTTTTATTTTTATACACTTTAGTCAACCCACCATTTCATAGTTTGTAATTCAAATGGAATGGAGACGTTAGTTGATTTAAAAGAATGAGATATGTCTTCCAATAAAACAACATCAATTAGTTTTTGTCTTGTTATTTATATCTATATATTATCTTCCCTAGAGATAGTTTACACAAGGTTTTCAAAAATTGAATCTAGCTCACTCTCAATTAGAGTGAATGTATAAACCTTAGAATCTAATTGCCTCCATGATTAAACCAATCATATGTTTCATGCACTGTGTGATTATATTGGAGTCAATTAAGTCCTAAATAACATCCTATATAATGATTGAATGAATTAGTGATTAAACTATATTATTTCTTGATTGAATGAATTAGTGATTAGTTAGGGAATAATGATTCATTCAACACATAACCATTATCTACATTGACGGAATCAATGATTAGTTAGGGCATAGTCATTCATTCAATGCATAGATTATTAACTAGTTTGTTTGATTAAGATATGCTACATATAATTCAAAAAGTAAATATGAATTAAATGTATAATCATTTTTAGATATGATACATATAAAGGAATATAAAGTATATAGATTTTTATTCTAGCTAAACACTAATAAAAAAAAGCTCCAACTCTTTCCCAAAACATTAATTTCTTCAAGAATTTGATAATCCAATCAATGGGTTATTTTAGTGTAGATTATCACATTGGACACTGACCTTTAACTAGTTAAATACATTTCTCAATTAGTTTTCACCTAGTTCATTAGGTTTAATAGCTATCATTCTCCTTAGCTATGATCATTTTCATTAATAACAATTTTTTTTCTTTAACTATGATTGTTAAGGTGTTATCTGGCCCTATCAATGTAGTTATGAGGAATGTTAATAATGAAGAAAAAATGAACTTTAATTTTCCTTATTTTTTATTATGTCACCCTATCATGAGCTTAGATTGCCTTGCCCTCTTCCTCTCCATGATTGGTTAATAGCCAATGGGTTTCCATGATCCTTATATTAATAAATTTTTATAGTTATGTGAAAATATTAACATAATAAATGTTTTAAAAACTATTATACTAGGTACTAAGCTAAGAAAAACATAGCAATGACATAAAATTAGTACTATGTTATCCACAACCTATTTTAATTCTATCCATTAACAATAGGATATGAAAAAATATGAACATGATAAGTATTTTTCAAGCCCACAAGAAACTCTTGTATTAAGTACTAAGCTAAGAGAAACTAACATTGAGATAAAAATAGTACTATGTAATCCACCAGCTATGTTCATTAAATCAGTTAGCAATAGGAAATTAAACATTAGAAAGATCATAAAATAGTTTCCAAATAGGAATACCATAATGGGTTCAATAATTAAGTAATACAATCAATAGCTTTCAATGAGCTTTGTATTAATAACTTGATTTAGTTATCCAATAAAAAAAAACGCGATAATTTTTTTTTAAAGTCCAACAGATATAATTTTTCATGCCAATCTTTCACATTAGCACAATTATCACTAAGGAACTAAGGAATATCATGTTGATTATATTATTGATTGATTAAATGAATCAATGATCTATTAGGGCATAATTTATTTTATTTTCATTTTATTATAGCCTATTTGAATGAATTAATCACTAGTTAGGGAATAGTCATTCATTCAATGAATAATTCATTTAAATAATTTATATAATTAGGATTTGGTACATATCATTCATTTGATGAATTATTCATTAAATGATAGTTACTAATTCAAATAGAACTTACAATCCTATGTTTTACATCCTATGATAGGGTACTAAGTACATAGGGAATTATAATAGCATATGATACTAGTATAGTTGAGTATAAAATCAATAGGGTATTAGTAAGTAAGATGGAATAAAATAAAAAAGGTGGGAAGCAAACCAAAACTTCAAATAGTTATAAATTTGACAAGATAAATACCATACAAAGGAATTAAAAAGTGAAGCCTAAAACCTTCATATCCCAAAAAAGACCTGTATTTCAATAATGAAGCTCCATCATTGAACCAAACCTAGGGATCAAAAAAATGCCATCACCATAAGCCTTGATCACCAATCCCAGAGATGTCCTTCAAGTATTGAATCAAGAACATTGCTCCAAAAATCTGATGACAAAATAACTCAAGAAAGAAACCATGTCTTCTCCAATCCTCTCAAAGTAGAATTATTTACGAAGCTAAAGATAGAGAAAGCCCTGGGACCAAAAAATGTTCCAAAATCTCAATCATCGATTCCATTGAGAATAACTTGAATAATAGGTAAGTTATGAATAAGTCAAGTATGTTCTAATTAATTCTCTAAATTTTTCCCAATGATGGGGTCTTCACATTGCCAATATTCATTAGGATTAAGGTGAAGGGAACTAAAGTTAGGTAAGAAATATAATAGATAATTAATCTCTTGATAGTTGTGGGAGAAAGAATTGTCTATAAAAATTACTGACAAGGAGGATAACTTGAATAATTAAATTGAGTTTCCAATATCTAATACTTATTTATTTCATATTGTTGATAATCAAGGTATCATCTCTTTTCACAAAATAATTCCTAAAATTTGAATCAGTGGAAATTTTCAAACCTCTTAAGAGATTTATATATTCAATTGAATTATTTAAATAGCATTGAATGTTAAAGGTAAAACATGATGAAAATTGTCCCATATTATATTTTAATATACCTCCACCTCTAGAGAGACTTGGGTTACCTTTGGATGCATCACTGAAATTAATATTTATATAGTTGTCACTCAGAGGCTTCTAATAGGCCAATAGACTTTTTTTAATTTACAGAGAGATGTTGAATTTTTATTTTACTAAATTCGATTTTAGGAGAATGAAACCATCCTATCTAGTGATTTTATTTTGAGGAGGTGGTAATTTAGCATTAAAATCCTCTTTAAATAGTTCCTCAATTTTAAGCATGAGGATTTATTCAGAGAGGACATGTCCCTGAAAATTGTATTTATTTTTTCATTCCTTAAGCCCTATAATATTAGAGATGTTTCCATAACCCAAATACTAGTGACTTGATCCACTCCTTCCTTTGTCTAGTTATTCAAAAGATGCTAAATATAACTAACCTTTACCTTAAATTTATCCATTCTCATAAATAACCATGACGAAATTTTCCAACAAAAAGAGTAATGAATGAGGATGTGTTTTGGGCTTTCTAAATTTTATCTACAAAAGATCCACTAGGAGGGTCAATAAAAACCATCCTTTTGTAGTCTATCCCAAAAAAGATATTTCTTCTTCATGATAAACCACATGTAGAAAATATATTTAAAATTCCTTCAATGGATCCAAATATTTTCATTTACCATAAAGGTGTATTAATAAGATATATTAACTTGTTATTGACTAGTTTCAATGGAAATTTTCTAAATTAACCTCCAATACATTTTAATCCATAAATATACATTGATTTACATATATGGAAATAATCTAAGAACTAGTTGAAAGAAATAATAATTTTATGGGAATGGTTATTTCTAGAAAGAATTATATTTTTACATCTTATCGAAAGGACCCATACAGTTTGGGATTCAACACGATAATTTCAAACTAGTTTTTCCCATATGTTTGAAAAATATTCTACTAAAATTTTGAAGGAAGAATAATTACCAAGAGGGCCCAGCCTAAACTAGGCATCCTTTCAAAAGATAAAATGTATACCATTTTTAATATCTTAGTTGAGTAAGGTTTAGATAAGGTCTCTATATTTTCCAAGGAATTTCCAAATGTTTAACTCATAAATCTTATACTTCATAGGAAAAACATGGGTTAGATCATCTACATTATCAAGATATTTTATATGAAGCAATATCTTACAAGTGTTGTCCTTTTCATAGAATAATATCCATAAAAGTTTCACTCCCATATATTTAATCATCTTTAAAGAAAAATTGATTGCAACCCAACCTTTTGATTTTGGAAAGAAAAACCTCTTGCCATTTCATTTTATCAATTTTCTTAGACTCATAGTGACCATTAAACATAATGTTTTTCATAATGTTAGTTGGTCTATATTTAACTCTAATTGGAGACTCTGAGACTAAGATCATACAGAGATTAATTTCTTAGATCATAACTTGAATAAATTAAATTTTCTTTGCTGAAGATAACCATTTTCTATATCTGTAAAAGAAGGGAATTCCTAAGTATTTTCTTGAAAGAAATCCTAGAAAATAAACCCAAGAATTTGATTTATATTATTATGCCTATGGGGAGAAGTGTGGAGGAAGAAAATGTTAAATTTCAATAGGTTATCTCCTAACCCAAATCACAGTGATATCAATCTATATTTTTCTTTAGCATTCTAACTTCTTGAATGCAAACTGAGTTTCTTAGAATTATATCATCCATAATTTGAATATGATATAATTTAGCATTGTCAATAATTTTTAAGCCACTAATAAGATTCAAATATTTGTATTTTAAAAAGACTCTACCCATGGATTTTACCAATTTGGAGTCATAATAAAGCATTGAAAATCCTAGTCATAACTCCATTTACAAGAACAGAAAACATAGGAATAAAGATGCAAGATTTGATCCAATCACACCAAGCCTATTAGAATCCAAGTTTTTAAAGAGTTTTAAAATAAGTCTCTAATTAACCCTATCATATTTTTTATTTATATCATGTTTGATGATCATTGACACCTATTTTTTAATTTTAACAGAGCTAATTAGCTTGTTCAAAAATAAAAACTCCATTTAACATTTGTCTATATTGAACAAAACCTACCTTTCGTTTAGAAATAAGAATAAGGAGGATTTGGAGATGATTAGGTAAGTATTTAAAAACAATTTTATAAATGGTGTTACATAGGGAAATATGTTTGAAGCTCCCTGAAGTGTTGCAATTATATTTTTTAGGAATTGAAGCTAAAAATGTGCACATAAAATCCTTTATAATTTTTCTCAAGGATCTAGATTTAATGAAAATTTTGAGAGTATCCTTTTCAAAAAAATCCCAAAAGTGTTTAAAAGTTCCTAGAGGGAACCTATGAGGGCTTGAAGCTTTATCATTGTCTATACTCCAAAGAGTGGTATATATTTCTTCCTCTATGAAGGGACTCATTTATTCAAAATACTAATCATCATTGATAATTCTTGGAATGATATTAAAAATTTCATGATCATCCAAAGCAAAATTATATGAAGAGTCATCATGTATGTATTCAAAAAAATGGACTACCTCATTTTTAATATCATACAAATCATTATTAGTTTTGAGTTTTGATATCCTATTATAATTATCGGTGGATAGGTTTGATTTTTTAAATATTTTTTTTATGGCCTCCATCATTGACCCAACAATCTCTAAATTTTCATATCTATAAAATCTCATCTTTTTCTAAAATTGAGTTAAGCATTTCACTTATCTCTTTTTCCATGATAAGTGAGGTTCTATAATGATAAACCCTCTATATTTGGTCTTGCAGGGTTTGAATATTAGTTTCAATGATGAATTTATCCCTAAAGATGTTCTCAAAGACTTTCTTTTTCAATTTACAAAGGTGTTGTCTAACAATTTTAATCTTATTAACTACAATAAACATTTTGGTGTTACCTCTATGGGCTAGTTCTTTCCACCAATCCTTATTAATCTCCATCATATTATGATCCTTTAGCCAAAATAGTTCAAATCTAAAGGGAATGATAGTATTATTTTTGCCACTTTTGATAGTGATGGAAATAGGGAAATGGTCAGACCTTGAGACTTTTAGAAATTCAATGTAAAGGACCTAGTTTTGATTTAACTAATGATTAGAGATAAGAAATTTATGATTTTTTTTCAATGTTGCCAAAACTAGATATGATATTACTTCATGTAAAGGATCCAAATTTAGGCTCAATTTCCACCAAATTATCTTCCATAAAAACATCATTGAATTTTAATTGGGATTGAGTATTTCTATGAATCCATCTTCTTTTATCATGATTTATAAATATACAATTGATGTCACCAACCACCAATAAATGTCCATATAAAAAAGAGCTAAAAAACATTTATATTTCCATCCACATACTCTATTTAGAAACTAGGCTTGAGGTTACATAGACATTAAATATGGAAAAATACATACTCTCCTTGAGGCATGACATCTTAAGTCAAATATAATTTTTCTTGGATTTAAAAATTGAGAAAGTAATAGAATATTTATTGAAGTGGACATAAATGCCCTATGAATAACTCCTTAATCCAATAAAAATAGAATCAAAGAGTTGTAAAATTTTGAAACACTTTTCAAGCCATACTTCTTCTAAGAGCTTAGTTTATTAGATGAAAATTAAATCTAAGACTTGTATACAAATTTGTCTCTTAAGCAACCCCCATTTCCTTGGCGATCCCAACCCCCTAACATTCATAGAGAAAATATTCATTATTATTTAGGAGGACAGTTCCCCCTTCCTTGTTTCAGTACTTTATCCTATTTACATATAGAGCATATAAAGAGGACCTTAAATACTTACTACTCCAATCCATTATGATATGAAATAATCCCTTTTCCTTTTCCTTTCCCATGGTTAAAGGCTTTTATATAAAGAGAATACTTTTGAGGTTGATTCCCCTTAAGAATTTTAGGAGTAATTATCTCTTTATTATTCCATCTTTTGATTTCCCACACAAAAGAATTGATAATGAAATCAATGTAAGAATTAAAAATGCAAAGATCCACACTTTTAGAAAATAAACATGGGATGGGATGTAAATAAATATGATGGAGAGGGAGGGGAGTAACACTGACAAAAGAGAAAATAGTATAATTGGTGGATGCCATAATTGTGTTAACAACATTCTTAAGGGAAAGATGAACATATATAGTAAGCTTAGGGTAAAAAAATAACTACCACCATATGATCCTTAGTGGGTGGAGTGGGATGATATTGGGATTTACAAGCACATTTGAAATATCAATTCTAAGTAGGATGACCACATTTAGAGTGGGTTAAGTTAGGAGGTAGGAAGGACTTAGACAAAAGGGAGCAATGAACCCATAAATTACATTGGCCATGGAAACTATTGCATGTAAAAGACAACTTATCGTAATCTACTTGTTGAAATCAACTGTGATCACTAACCATTGCATTTGAAAGTAGATGTTATATTTTTGTCATAAAATTTTAGTTAAAAAAAGAGTATACCATCAAATTTAGCCACTATAAATAGTTTATTCTCTCTAATAAGTAATCAAATGATGTCATCGTAATGTTGTAAAGGGAATTTCTACCTTAGAATTTTGTGACTTTCCAATAATATAATCATTAAATTTAGAATTTGTCCTTAGAATTTTGTATATGAGATAAATCTATCAATTTTAATAGGTTTGACCTTTCCAAAATTTTAGCCTTACTCTGGAACTAAATTCTATAAGTTTTGAAATAAGAGGTGCTGCAAGAATGGCATAAATTAATTATAAAATATTTTCATGCTACAGATGATTTTTATGTTGGGATACATTACCGTTTTCCTTATCACATGTTTGTTTACAAAGGTTAGTTTATACTATTATTATGGAGGTTCATCCGTAAATCTCAATTATACTTTTACCATTTACCTTTTCCATTTAGTTTTAAAGTAAGATGATTTTATTATCTAATTTACAATTGGGATTTGTATTTTATCATTGAGATAACTAAAAAGTCAAAGCTAATAAACATATTACATAAATTTTGTGTAAAAATTTTTATAGGCAAATCATTGCATATGAAAAAAAGATATTATGGAAGCAACTGCAAAAAAATCTTCCCTATTAAATGATCTGTAAACTGAAAATACAAGTGTATTACATTTGAAAATCACTTCATGTTTATGAGATCCTTTAAATTTTCACTTTCTTGTGTTTAATTTGCATAAAGAAATTAAACTTAGAATTAACATGAAGATCAGAATGCAATAATAATTAGAGAAAATCAAAGACAACACCAGCAAATTGATAACAAAGTTCGGCTTCAATAGCCTACATCTCTGGGTCTGCCTAATAGTGAGGACTGTTCTATTAGAATGCTATAACAAATGGCTTCAAAAAACCTTAAAAATCTTTAATTTCACCTTCTCTAATCTTTATTTGCCTACAAATATTTCTCTTAGACCTGAAAACAAAAGCCCAAGGCCGTACAAAGCAAAAACAAGGCTCTAATCCTCTTAATTCTCTTTACACAGTCAGAAATCCATTTCAATACAAGTAAATATTACTTCCTTTTATATCATTTCAGCCACTGTGGCTGAAGTAGTCAAGACCTTAGCATTTTAGGTGCCAAGTCTCAGGTTCAAAACTTCCTTCCTCCATTCTATGTGCTAAGGCTCTCATTTATAGGCACCTTGACTCCTTCTTGGGCACCAAGTTTGAATATTTCCTTGGGTGGAATGATAGACATGGCAAAGTGGCATGGCATCCTTGATAATTTCAAATAACATGTGATAAATAACACCTAACCAAATTTTTGCCCCTAATTATTTTCCATGTTTCAAATGGAGATTGGTCCACTTGGCATTCCTCCATTGAGCCACGTCACTTTTGACACACCTGTCACATGATTTCTTCAACTGGCTATATCTTAAGCATCGGACTCCATTTTTTGAACCACAAAAAGTGTTGGAAATCTCTTGATGAGCTATACAATGTGAAAATGATTTGAACTGAATTTGAAGACTTTGAGAAATAGAACGGTACATGGATCCACCTAGATCATTCCTCCCCACTGAGAGCTTTTGGACCTCTAAAAGTTGAAATTAATTGGTAATGAGGTGAGGGTATTTTTCCCTCACCTTTCCAACTTCCATCCATCTGGCCTTGCTTGGGTGCATCCCTTTGAGACCAACATGAAGATATTCAACATTACCTCTTCACAAAGTTCACTTATTCCTGTCAAGTATAGTATCTTCCTATAATTTTGTTAGATATTCAGAAAAAAAAATCATCAACAAAAGGAATGGATACACTTTAAGCATGATCAATGATCATTAGAGGCTCATATAGTTTCAAATTTTCCAAATTTTCAATTGAATAAATCTGCATGTAAGATGATAAATCTAATTGAAAAGCATTTGTGCCAATTTTTTCCATTATCTAAAAAGGACCATACCGGATTGGTTTCAACATTTTACCTTCACCTGCTAGTCTTTCATTACTAATGTGAAGCCATACCATATCACCTAAAACAAATTGGTGATCAATACAATGTTTGTCATGCCTGGCTTTGTACTTGGCTTGACTTTTCTCTAATTGAGTATGAATAGTCTGATGAATGAGCTATATTTGTTCAATGAACTTCTTGGCTTGAATGGATTCTTTTGGTTCACTAACAATTGTACCTTATCCATAGTAAACATCTAGAGAAGATTTAGGCAAGTATCCATAACAAACTTCAAATGGAGATTTCATAGTAGAAGAATGAAGTGCCCGATTATATGCATGTTGTATGTGACACAATTGTTCATCCCATAACTTTGGATTTTTATTGCTATAACCCCTAAGAAAATGTACCATAATGTAGTTCACAACCTCTATTTGTCCGTCAGTTTGTGGATGAAATACAGTGCTCTTTTTTAATTTAGTGTCTATTAGTCCCCACAAATTTGACCAAAAACCCCCAATAAATCAAGAATCTCGATCAGAAGTAATTGAAGTAGGCAAACCAAAATGAACCCATACATGTTTAAAGAACAAATATGTAGTGCCTTCACTAGTAATCTGCTTAGTGCAAGGAATCAAAACACACATTTTGCTAAATCTATCCACAACCACATATAAATAGTCATGTTTTCTTTGTGTCATAGGCAATCCCCCCACAAAATTCATAGACATACTTTCCCAGGGGTGAGTAGGAATAGGTAGAGGAGTGTAAAGTCCCAATTTCTTGTTACTAGGTTTACTTGTGGCACAAACAATACATCCCCTTATATATTTAGCAACATTTTCCTGCATACGAGGCCAATAACAATACATTTTCAAATGTGCAACCATTTTAGCAACTCTAAAATGACCAAAAATAAGAGAAGTATGTGCTTCTCTAATCATGTGCACCCTCTCATTTTGAGGAATACATAGTTTACCCAAATGATACAAAAGATCATTGTGTACATGATAGTCCAATTATTCTACTTCTCTACTACTAATCAAGTCTTTATAAACATCCTAAAAATCAAGATCATTCACATATTGTTCTTTATAACTTTCATGAGACAAAGAACCATGTTGTAAAAGAATAGATACAAAAACCATAGGAGGCCTAGATAGCATATTTACAACCTTATTATGAATACCTTTTTTATACTCTATCACAAGATGAAATTGTTGTAAGAAACCCATCCAACGAAAATGTCTAGACTGTTGTAGTTTGGTTTGTGATTGAAGATACTGTAAGGGCTGATGATCTGCATGTAGTATTGTCTCTTTGCCCATTAAGTAATGTTTCCATTTTTTAACACTTTGAACCAATGCATATAATTCCTTATCATAAATTAGATATTTTCTTACTTCACTTGTAAATGTTTCAGAATGATAACAAACTAGTTTCTTACCTTGCATTAAAATAGCTTCCATAGCATACTCACTTGCATCCATCTCAATTTCAAATGGTTGCTGTATGTCAAGGAGTACCAAGATCAGAGTATTACTTATCTTTTCTTTCAAAGTATCGAAGGCTTTTTGATGTTTGCCTCCCCACTGAAAGACCTATTTAACACTTGTTAAAGAATTCAAAGGTGATGCAATATATGAAATTGAGCAATAAACTTCCTCCAAAATTGTACTGCACCAAGAAAACTCCTAACCTCAGTTGTGTTAGTGGGTGTATGCCAATAAACAATGACTGCCACTTTTACAGGATCAATTTTCAATTTACCATGTCCTACAATGTAACCTAAGTATATCAAAGAGGTCTTGCCAAATTCACATTATGACATTTTCAGATAAAGTTTTTCCCTTCGTAATGCATCCATGACTTTCTTAATGTGGATCACATGCTCTTCCCATGACTTGCTGAAAATCAATATATCATCTAAGTAAACTACAACAAAATCATCAGGGAACTATCTAAAAACATCATTCATCAATCTCATGAATGTAGTCAGGGCTTTACACAACACAAAAGGCATAACAAGCCATTCAAACAATCTCTGTTTTGTCTTAAAGGCATTTTTCCATACATCACCTTCATTAATTCTTACTTGATGATATCCACTTCTCAAATCCAACTTAGTGAAATAAATAACATGTTTTAATTGATCCAACAAATCGTCTATATGAGGAAGAGTGTAATGATTCTTGATAGTAATTTGTTTAAAGCATGAAAATCAACACACATTCACCAAGTGCCATCTTTCTTTGGCACCAAAATAATTGGTGAACAAACAGGAGATGAACTTGGATGAATAATACCTCTATCCAATAGATCCATTACCTATTTCTTGATTTCTTCATTTTCCACCACTGATAACCTATACATGCCAATGTTAGGGAGAGGAAAATCCTGTAATAGTTGGTTTTCATGTTAAACTCCCCTTTTAGGAGGTAAGCCCTTAGGATCTTGAAATACATCATCATAAGTAGAAATGATTTCAACCAATTCATTCTTGTGTCTAGGATCACATTTTTCCAAAGCTTGAGTATATTCTTTTTCCTTAGACTAAATCAACATGAGATAAAAACTCTTGCTTGAATTAACTAGTCTTTTCATTTGCCCTGTTTTAACCAAGGAAAGACTTGTTCTAATGTGATGTGCTCTAACTATATATTCAATGCCTTCCTTAACAAGCAAGTACTTATTCTCCTCTCTATAGAAGATTACTTTTCTATCATAAAGATATGGGCTTCCCAAAACAATCCCACATATGTCCAATGGAACAACATCCAACTCAACCTCATCTACGAACTTGGATGTGATGGCAAACCTTAGCCTACAAGTTTGTGAGACTTGTACCTCTGCATTGTCACACACCCAACCTAGTGGATAAGGCTTTGAATGGGGATTGGTTTGTAAGCCTAGCTTCTTAACAACCTCTTCATAAATTAAATTTTCTTGTGAACCACTATCAAATAGAGTGTCAATCTTAGTATGCTTTGAAACCACTCTAATTTGAAACAATTCATTTATTTTCTTATCAACATGCATAGAATTTTGTCTAGAAGAAGATGCATCATTTGATGACTTAGTGCTAGAAACTGAAAGAGAAAAATCATTATGTAAACCCATAGCTGTGATCTTAGTTTCATCACCTGAATCTGATCCTAAGTCTTGAACCATAGAATTAGCTTTCTTTTCTTTCTTTTAAAACTTTTTAGGCCTTAACTCAGGATGTAGTTTCCAACACTTAGACTCATCATGGTTTTTCCTGCAATCATTACAAAATGGTTTTCCTTCTTCTTCTTTTTTAACAGTATAAGTGGATTTCTATTTACCCTTTCCTGATGAACTTTTCGATTTGGAATGCTTAACATTAGATTACTTACTTTTTACTTTAGGAAAATATTATTTTGATTGTTTTCCTTTAGCCTCTAAATGAGTGGCTTGAACACATACTACATCTAAATTAGTGGGATTGAACATAAGAATCATATGTCTTAAGTAACTATGCAACCCACCTATATATTTTAGCAGTGTTTCTTGTGTGTATAGAGGAACATTCAAAAGTAAAGCTTTTTTCCTAAACTCATTGAGTATAATCCAGAGATTGGTTCAAGGCATGCTTCAAGGATGGCTGAAGAAGAGATGGAATTTGAACAAGCTTCTTGTCGAGCTTTTATGGACATGAGAAGCATGGTTGAGGAACTATACTGTGACAAACAAAGGAAATTTGAGAATGAAAAAGAAGGTGATTCACAAGAATAAAAAGGTAAAGAAACTGAAAAACCTTTTCCATCAGATGATGGTAAAAAAACTATGGAATCTCTCCCTTCACTAAAATTGGATATTAAGTTGGAATTACCAATGTTTAATGGCAAAGTTAATGCTGAAAAGTTGGATAATTGGGTTAAGCAGATTGAAGTATATTTTAGGGTCCAAAAGATTACAGGGGATGAGTCAAAAATTCATTTGGCTACTCTTCATATGGGAGGTACAGCTCTCATCTGGTGGGAGAGTAAGTTAAAGGAAACTGAGCTTCAAAAAGGTAACTCGATTTTTACTTGGAATGAATTTATTGAAGAATTTAGAAAGCAATTCTATCCTTTAGGCTATATGCAACAAGCCATGATGGATTGACAAAGTATCAGACAAGGAAAAGGCCAAAGTATTCAATATTATACACAATATTTTAGGAAAAAAGCTTTACTTTTGAATGTTCCTCTATACACACAAGAAAAATTGCTAAAATATAGAGTTATAATGGGTGTGTGTAGGTGTGATAGGGTGTTGAAATTAGAGTTATAATTTTATATTGGTAGATATTTCACAAGTTTTCACTCCAGTTTCCATCAATATAAATAAGAATTTATTTACAAAATTATTTCATCTATGTTTTCAACACTACTATTTAATATAAAATTATAAGATAAATGTGCCCTTACCCTGACATACAAAAGGATATAGGTGACAAATCAAACTGGTAATAAAGACAAGAGAGGTATCTCTAGGAAAAAAAGGAGATGGGAAGAAAACCAAATATCTAAATAGCTATAAGGCCAACAAAACAAATATAATATAGAATACTAAATAATTTAATCCTAGAAGCTTCAAATCCCAAAGAAGACCAAGATTTTAGTAATAAAGCTCCATTGTGAAACCACTCCTGGTCTTAAAGAAAACACCATAACCATAATCGTTGATCACCAATCCCTAGATCATCTTTCAAGCCCTAAACTAAGAACACTACTCCCAAAAATTGGTGATGAAAAAAATAAAAAACTAAACCATTTCTTTTCCAATCCTCTCAAAGTAAAATGATCAAAGATTCAAAAATAGGGAGAAAAATCTAGCATAAAAAAAATTTAAAGTCTTGATCACCAATTTGTTGGACAATAACTTGAATAATATAGTAGTTGTCAATAGGTCAAGTATTTTTTGATTAATTATCTAAATTTTTCTGAAAGAGGAGGACCTTCACACTAGCAATATTCATTAGGAAGAAAGCGAAGGGTAACCAATTTATCCAAGAAATATGATGGATAATTAGTCTCTTGATAGTTGTGTGTGAAACCAATATCCTAAAAAAAGGAATGAAAAGGAGGGTAACTTGAACAATTGATTTTAGTTTCCACTAGAAAAAATGTCACAATTTTACAATGTTGATAATCAAGGGATATTTTATTTTCACAAATAATTAATTTAAATTTGAATCAATAGTAGTTCTCAAACCTATCGAAAGAGCTATAGATTCAACCAGATTATTTGAATACCATAGAATGTTAATGTAAAAACATGATAACACTTATCCAATATAATCTTTGAATATGCCTCCACCTCTAGAGAGACTTGTGATACCTTTGGATGCACTATTAAAATTAAGGTTGACATAGATGTCATTCAAAGGCTTCTAAGAGGCCAATGGCCTATTGTTGATTTATGAAAGGAGGTTGAAGTTATTTTTCAATAAATTCTATTTTAGGAGAATATAACCATCATGTCTATTTATTTTAATTTTAGGATGTGCTACATTATCATTAAAACCCTCTTGAAAGAGTGCCTCTATTTTAAGAGTGACGATTACGATAAAGTGGGATATGTTCCTGAAAACTCTATTGATTATTTCTTTCTATAAGCTTTTGAATTCATAGATGGGGTCATAGACTAGATACTACTAACTTAATCTCCTCCTTCCCTTTTTTAATTAATCAAAATATCCAAAATATAACATGATATTCCAATAAATTTTATCATTTTCATAAATAAGCATGACTAAATTCTCCAAGCAAAAGATCAATGAAGGAGGACGTTGTTTGAGGTTTCTTAATTTTCTGTATAGAATATGAACTAGGAGGGCCCCTAAAAAAATTCCTTTACAATCTATCCTAAAAAAGATATTTATTCTTCAACATAGACTACATGTAAACATTATATGTTAAAATTTACCAAGGGATATAAACTTTTTTCATAAGCCATAAAGTTGTTTTAATATGATATATTAGCTTATTATAACATAGTTTTAACGAACAATTATAAAAATAATATCCAGTCCATTTTAAACCATCGATATACACTTAGATACATATATAGAATGGATTGAATAAGTAGTTTTTAAAAAAATAAAAATTACAAGAATGGCTGGTTGTAGAAAGAATTAGAATTTTCAATGTTATCTAAGGGCCCCACACACTTTGGTATTCAACACAATAATTACAAACTAGTGGTCCACATAGGTTTGAAAAATATTTTACTAGTTATTTTAAGGAAGGATGATCATAGAGAAGTCCCACACTATATTAGGCATCCTTCCAAAAAGTAATACCCTTGCCATTTTTAATATTTGAGTAAAGGGAGTTTTAGATAAGGTCTCTACATTGTCTAGGGAACTTTTAGATGTGTGACCCATACATCCAATACTGTGTATGTAAAATATGGGCCAAATCATCTTCATTATCAAAATAATTTCTGTAAATCAAGATGATCAAAGTGTTTTTATTGTCTTGAAAAATTATAAATAGATCTTTTTCTCTCACATCTTTATTCATCTTGCAATAATTATTGATTCCATTCTAACCTTCTAATTTTTGCAAGAAAACCTCTTCCCATTTCAATCTATCAATTTTCTTACACTCATAATAAACATTAATTTATTTCATAATGTTTGTTAATATATATTTAATTATAACTAAATCATTTGAGAATAACATTACATAGAATGGAATTTCTTATAGCATAGATTGAATTAAATAAATTTTCCCTACCCAAAATAGTCATTTTCCTTTCCAAAAATAGAGATTATTCTAGATGGTTGTGCTCATATCATCCCAAAATTAAATTTTTGATCATCCATAAAAGAGGGGGATTCTCAAGTATTTTCAAAGAAGAAAGCCTAGAAAAATTCCAAATAATTTGATTTATTTTATTATGTCTATCAAGAAAAGTGGGGAGGAAAAACTATTAGATTTTATTAGGTTAACATCCTCATACAAATAACACTAATATCAATCTAAATTTATCTTCATCATTCTAGCTTTTTAAATTCCAACTGAGTTTCCCAAAATTTTAGCATCCACATACTAACTATGATAGAAGTTAATAGCGGTTTCAAGAACTGAATCCAATTAGCTCTCAACTAGAACGAATGTATCAAACTTAGAATCCAATTATTTCCATGATTTAACCAATCTATTATTTTATTTATTATGTGATGATATTGGAGTCAATTAAGTCCAAAATAACATCATATATAATAAAAATTACATCTATATTGGACCAATAAATTCTTTGGTTAATTCTATGATGAAATTAAGGCTGATTAAGCCAGAAGTCACATTCTATAGTCATAGTTACATTGAAGGGTTTCAAATTAGACCCAATTACCTTAATTATTTAACCCACCAATTGTTTGGCTTATTTTATGATAATATTTGGGTCATTTAATCCCTATATTACATCTTATATTGTCAAAATTAGTTCAAAAGGCAAAATTTGTAAAAAATTGCATCACTAGTTCCACCTATTGACTAATTAGTTAGGCATGCCTTAAAATCATAGCTAATTTAGCCCCAAGTCATATATTATAGTTGTAGATAGGTTCAAGGGGTTAATTTTGACTCTAATTTCCTTAATTCTTGAAATAATCAACTCTTTGGTTCATTATTTAATAAAATGGTGATGGTTGATTCTAAAATTACATCCTATACAATAAAAATTAGGTTCATGGGCTCAATTTGGCCCAAATCACATCATTATACTGACTAAATAATCTATATGAAAGTGTATATATTTTAAAACACCAATTTTATAATAAAAATTTAAAGTTTAAAAAATGACACTTAATTCACATTTACATGCCTCATGTCATATGATTTAGATATAAGGACAATAGCTAGTTGGCTATATAGACTACGAAAGCACTCTATGTATCTTTATGTATCTTTTATTCATCATAAATAAAATTAAATCAATAAACATTTTGTATCTAGTGATCACAAATGACTTAAATCAATAAACATATAAAAATCTACATGATTTCACTTTATAAAATCTCAAAAATGTGCTTAGATGCCCATAATTAACTTGTGTTCCTGAGACTAAGGCCTAAACATAAAACAACACAATCAAATCCAATTTTTAAGATAAAACACATCTATCATGATAAACACTATGAATTTCAATGAATAATTTCTTTTAACCATTACTATGACATCGGTTACTAGCTCCTCTTTCTAAATATCTATTTTTTCTTTTTCTTTCCTTTTTGAACTATTTGAAGGTTTCAATCTATATTGACTTATAAGTACATATTTATAATAACAATATATTTTAAATATATGCATTCCTAAATATATTTATGTATCTTTTATTTTTCTCATCCAAATGCAAAATAAATTATATGGTTTGAAACTAGGCCTAATTATATACACATTAGAAAAATAATTTTTTTCATTAATTTTTTGAGGTAGTTTGGGGGCGGGAGAGGCACTATCAACTATAAATTTTATTTTAATTTATAAATGTCTATCTAATTTTAAAATTAAGAAAAAATTGTGTGTGTGTGTGTGTGTGTGTGTGTGTGTGTGTGTGTGTGTGTGTGTGTGTGTGTGTGTGTGTGTGTGCAAACTAGATGATCTTACCTAACTTTCTACCATAGGATTTTTAAAAATACAAAATGAAGCTCAAAAAATGATAGGGTGGATGATTTTTTGTCTATTAGGTTTATAAAAAAAATAGTAAATTATAAACTAGACTCAAAATGCTACAGTTAATATTCTTATATCATCTTCAAATTTTGAGTGTAGCCATCTTAAATGATCTAAAGATGTAGAGGTTCATCATTTTTTAATAAAATATTTTCAGTTATTAGCCCCTTTTGAACCACCAATTCTATGCATTTACTATAGTATGCTTGAGCCCTTAACCAATACATAAAAATATTGGCTGAAAATTTTAGAATGGTAATTTGGAGGAAGGAAACAAGATAGAAAGGGGAGATTTTAAATATTATTTAGATGTGTAATAGTATATTTTGTAGAAAATGCATATCTAGTGTGCATAATAATCTATGCTTTTCTATGTTTCCATCATTAGAAACAATGCTATAATTTGATGGAAATGATGAAAGCTCACATTTGTTGTGTGTTTCAAATGACATGTCTAGGCACGCTTCAATATTGTTTAGGTGTATACTATTGGAAATCTAATCATACTAATTTTTTTAATCTCAAACTATATATTCCAAATATTTTTTTGTAAAATTTATAATGTATGATTTAACCCCATAACTAGATTTAAAAAAATTTAGATAAAAATCTTAACTAGAACTGATTCATCATCAATCAATAAAACAAATTATTGGTAATTGATAGGTAGTTTGATTTATCTTACTCCCACTAGAGAGTATTTGTGTTTTGCATTAATTTTTATTTGTCACTTCATGTCTAAACTAAATAAATACCATTGTAAAACTACACAAATAATTCTTAGATATGTCAAAGGAACTCTTGTGTTTAACATTTTATATCATTAATTTGTTATTGTTGAGATAATAAAGTATATTGATTAAAATTTGGGTAAGGTCATTTGATTAAAGATTATATATCACATTAACATATTATGTTTTACATCTTGGTTTAAAGGACTTTTCATGGCAAAGCAAACATTGAACTACAATTCCCTTCACCTCCATTAAAGTTTATTGTACAAAGAAATAATTAATGTAGGTTTCTGAATAGTGTGGATTCAAAAAATATTGGAGGATCTTCAACTTTAATATATTTCACCCACTCTAAATTTTTGAAACAACCACAATTCTTCTCGATCTAGTGAATAACCCAGTTTTTCATGGTAGAACTAAGAACATTTAATTTAATCACCACTACATATGTCAGTTAGTTCAAAATGAAGACTTTCATCTTTAGTATTGTCCTCCAACAAATCAACCTATTGATATAATGACTAAACTTCTAATATAAATGTATTACATGATTTTTGTTAAAGGAAAATATTTATGGTATATACACATTTAATATGATTAATCTTATAAGTTATGGTTAACATATATCTATAATTATTGAGAGTAAGTTTAAAACTATTACTCTTATTATTATATATAAATTATTTATAGTTAATAGACATATTAAAATATATTAATTAAGATAAATGACTAAATATTTTATGCCTTGATAATTATACATATTCTATATGCATGTTAGATATCTTTAAAAATTAATAGCTAACTATCATAAATATAAAGATATGATATAAATGATAAATCATATATAGATAAATTTAATACATATCCTGGGTAATATGCTAGCCAATATTCTTTAAAATACTCTATTATATAAAATAATCTATGGGATATTTTATTTATAATATAAAAATCTATAAAAAAAACTTCAATAATGTTAACTGGGAAATGGTATACATGTTTACATTTTTAAATTCTCTTGTGTTTTCCTTCCAATCCATACTCATGAAAAAATCATAAAAAACTCTGGAAAAATCTAAGTTATAAATGGTTTTATATTTACTTTTAATTTTTTTAATGTCAAAATTGAAATAATTAAAAGTTAACACATGCATGCCATTACATCTCTTATCACCTTGATGCCACTATATTAATGCTTTGTTAATATAATAAATATTTTATGCCTTTATAATTATACGCATTATATTTGTATTAAATATCTATATAAATTTATAAACAACTATCATAAATATCAATATATGCTATAAAAGATAAATCAACATTGCATAAATAATGTCTATATAGATAAATTTTATACATATCATAGATAATATGCCATCGAATATTATTTAAACTATGCTACTATATGAAATAATAAATGGTCTTATATTTTTTATTTCTATGAAAATTTCAAATATAGAAAAATACATAGATATGTATGTATAATCAATATTAAATAAATACCTAATATAAAATTATTAAAATATTTATATGGTAAATGTAAATATTTATGGTGCATACATATATACTATGACTAATATTATATATCATGGTAAACTTATATCTATATACTTTTAGCAAATATATAACAATTATTATTATAATATGTTTAACATTTCCTATATCATCTTCGAATATGCCTCCACCTCTAGAGAGACTTGGGTTACCTTTGGATGCACCATTGAAATTAAGCTAGATATAGTTGTCACTCAAAGGATTCTAAAAGGTTGATGGCCTTTTGTTTATTTGTGGAAGGATGTTGAAGTTATTTTTCAATAAATTCCATTTTAGGAGAATATAACCATCAGATCTATTGATTTTAATTTTAGGACATGCTACTTTAGCCTTTACAAACTATTGAAATATTGACTCTATTTTAAGAGTGAAAATTACTATAAAAGAGGGACATGTTCTTGAAAAGTCTATCAATTTTTTCTTTCTATAAGCTCCAAAATGTCAAAGATGGGGTCATAAACCAGATACTACTAACATAAACTCCTCCTTCCCTTTTCCAATTAATCACAAGATCCATAATATAACGAGATATTACATTAAATTTATTCATTTTCATAAATAACCATGACCAAAATATCTAGGCAAAAGATCAATTAAGGAAAATGTGGTTTAATGTTTCTTAATTTTATTTATATAATATGGACTAGGAGGACCTCTAAAAAAATCTTTTGTAGTTTATCCCAAAAAAGATATTTCTTCTTCGTGACACATGTATACATTACATTTTAGAATTCACTAAGGGTTTTAAATTATTTTCTTGAGCCATAAAGGTGTATTAAAATAAAAGATTATCTTATTATAACCTAGTTTTAGTGAATAATTATAAAAATAATATCCATTCAATTTTAAGCAATCAATATACACTAAGCTACACATATGGAATAGATTCAAAAATTAGTTTAAGAAATAAGAAGTTTGTGTGAATGGTTGGTTGAAAAACGAATTATATTTTTCCATGTTATCTAAGGACCCCACACACTTTCGAATTCAACACAATAATTAAAAACTAGTTGTCCCCATAGGTTTGAAAAATATTTTACAAATTTTTTGAAGGAAGAATGATGGTAGGGAAGTCCCACATTAAACTAATCATCCTTCCAAAATTTTCAGATAAGGTCTATACATTTCCTAGGGAAGTTCTAAATGTGTGACCCATCCATCCAATACTTTATATCAAAAATATGGGCTAGATCATCTTCATTATCAATATACTTTCTATGAATCAAGATGCTCAATGTGTTATTATTGTCTTGGTAGATTCTCCAGAGAATTTTTTCTCCCACAACTTTATTCATCTTGAACAAATTATTTATTCCATCCTAAACTTTCAATTTTTGAAAGGAAATATCTTCCCATTTTATTCTATCAATTTTATTAGACTCATAGTAAACATTAAACAGAGTGTATTTCATAATTTTATTTAATACATATTTAACTCTAACTAGATCTATCTGAGACTAACATCATATAAAATGGAATTTATGGGAGCATAACTTGAATTAATTAATTTTTCTCTACCCAAGATAACCATTTTCATTTCAAAAAATAGAGTTTATTCTAAAAGGTTATTCTCATATTATCCCAAAATTAATTTTTTGACCATCCATCAAAGACAGATATTCCAAAGCTAGAAATAAATCCAATAATTTTATTTATTTCATTTTGTCTATGGGGAGAAGTGTGGAGGAAGACAATTTTAAATTTCAATATGTTAACCTATGGAAAAAAATCATGTTTATATCAATCTAAATATTTATTTATCATTTTGTCTTCTTAAATGAAAATTGAGTTTGCCAAAATTGTATCATCCAAAAAGTGACTATGATAGAAGTTAACATTCTTCGTAATGTTGAAGCTGATAATAAGAATCAATGATTTTTAATGTGCAAAATCTCTACCCAAGTATTTTACCATGATGATGAAGATTTTTGGAGTGATAGGATCTCCTTGCTGGAGTCATAATAAAGCATTAAAAATATATTCATGACTCCATTTAAAAAAATAGAAAACATAGGAGTAGACATGAAAGAGTTGATCCAATCACACCAGGCCTCTAAGAATCCAATTTATTTTAGGATTTTGATAATAAATATATATTTAACCCTATCACATTATTTTTTTATATCATCTTTGATGATCATTTTCACTTCTATTTTAATTTTAACTTAGTCAATTGGCTTGTGGAAAATAACAACTCCATCTAAGATTTGTCTATTTTGAACAAAAGATACTTGTTGCTTAGAATTAAGAATAGGAAGGAGGATTTGAGGATAATTATGTAAGGTTTCATAAATAATCCTATAGATTTTGTTACACAAGTAAATATGTTTGAATATATATAAATTGTTTGCATTATGTTTATTAGTAGATCAGAGATTGAAATGTGAAACTAAAATTCTTCATATTTTTTTTCAAGTATCTCCATTATAGCCTTTTCAAAAAATTTAAAAAAACTCAAGGTAACTTGACAGGGCCTACAAATTTATCAATGTGTATACTACAAAAATCAATCTCAATTTCTTCCTATATAAAGGGAATTATTGATTCAACATTTTGATCATCGGTGATAATTATTAAAATGAGATTCATAAATTATTGTTGCTCCGGATTAAAATATTATAAATATCCTTAACAAAGTTTTCAAAAAGATGTACTAATTCCTTTTTAATCACATCCAAATATTTAGTATAAGGGTCATTGTTACTTTTGAGTTTTGAGATCATATTATAAGTAAGGGTGGCTAGGGTTATTAAAGAGTTAATTTTGTTATGGTCTCCTTCTTTAAGACAACAGTCTCTGAATTTTTATTTTTATAAAATGTCCTCATTTTTCAAAACTAATATGGGCATTGAAGTTGATATTTTTCTATGATAAGTGAGGTTCTATAATGACCAACACTCTAAACATTGTGTTAAAGGCTTTAAATATTAGTTTTGATGATGAATTTATCCCTAAAGATGTTCCCAAAGACTCATTTTTTTCATTTTCAAAAGTGTTGTCTAAAAATTTTAAACTTATGAACTACAATAAACATTTTGGTGTTGCTTCTACTTGATAGTTCTTCCCCTTAATCCCTCATAATCTCCATCAGATTATGACCCCTTAGCCAAATTAGTTCAAATTTAAAGGGCATGCTAGTAGGAATTTTAGTTCTTTTTATAGTGAGGGAAGTAGGGAAATGGTTAGATACCGAAACATAAAAATTTAGAGTGAAGGATCTAAGTTTTATTTAAAAAATGGATAGAGACAAGAATTTTGTCAATTTATTTTGCAATGTTACCAAAACTAGTTTTTTTGTTAGTTCAAGAAATGGAGTTAGATTTAGGCTCAATGTCTAGTAAATTATTTTCATTGAAACCATCAACGAAATTTAATTACAATTGATTATTTTAGAGGCCATACTCTTTTCTCATGATTTATTACTAAACAATTGAAGTTACCAACCACCCCAATATTTGTTCATCTTGCATAGAGTTTAAAACCATTGATATTTCCATCCATATATTATATTTAGTGATTGGACTTGAGAGAACATACACATTAAATATGGGAAAAGACATACACTCCCTAAGTCATTAGATATTAAGGTGGATCAATTTTTTTGGGGATTCTATAATTAAATAATTAATATAGGATTTCTTGAAGAGGACACAAAGGCTACTACATTTTTTTTGGAATTCCAAAATTAAACAAGAAATATAATATTTATTCAAGAAGAAACAAGTCAAATTCCATTTTTAAAAAAAATATTTTAACATGCTAAGGGGAGAGAGGAATATTTACAGTAAGCTTAGGGTAAAAAATATCAACTAGCACTAAATCCTTCACAGGTGGAGTGGGATGAAATTGGGATTTACATATCCATTTAAAAGAATAGTTCTGATTGGGATGACCTTGATTAGGGTCAAAAAAACAAGAGGTTGGTAGTACATAGCCAAAAGGGGGAATTTAACCCATAAATGATAGTTTGCAAGGTATTCATTACATTTGAAAGTCAACTTATTGTGTTCTACTTATTCAAGTGAACTGTGATCACCAATTATTTCATTTAAAGGGAAATGTTAGATTGTTGTCTTTAAATTTTACTTGAGAGAAAAGTAGACCATTAAATTTAACCCTTATAAATAGTCTTTATTATGGAAAATTTGTATGATTAAAGTCCCTTGTATAAAAATGAATTTATAAAAACTTTCCAATGGAATTACCTATGGATTATAACTAGATTCATTTTAAAATTGGAATGGAAGGTAATAAATATAGACCTAACGAGGTCTTTCATTAAGAGGTTCATTTAGAGGGTTAAATAAAAGAGATCAAGGTGTAGTGTTTCATACACCAAAGATGAGATTGAATAACTTCCTTGTACTTCATGCAATCAAAAGAGATAATAAATAATATTTTGACATTAGGTAAAATTTAAACATCACCTTAAAAATTTTAAACTATTCAATTAAGATACTTGGTTGTGAGCTAGTTTTAAGAATGAACCATATTGTTAGTTTCCTCTTCATCAAAAACTAAAGTTTTTAGAAGTACAGATATTAGAGGTTTAGATGCTACCTTAAAGATATCAAAAGAGGATTATGGCCTTATCATTTATTTGTTGAAACATGGATACCATTTCACTATAGCTCAACCCTCTATTTTCCACAAAGGGGAAAATAGTGATTGGACTCCAAAAAAATGATTTTTGACTTTCCCCTCTTGTGTCATCTTTAGCCTACGCTATGGGTAAAACACTAAAATTTTAAACATTTACTAAATTCCCTAGACAAGGGCTTATAATGAATCAATCAAATCTATCTATCATTTCCCCTATCACTGAAAACACCAAAATTCTTGAGTGTATCACTATTGATGGTGAATGATACTTAGAATAAGAGGAAAAATTACCTTCAATCTTAAATTTTATGAGAGAGGGGAGATTTTAATTTCATTGATCTTATATTTTTCTAAGTGAATAGAATAACACATAAATTATATCTATGATAATTGACATATCTTGTTGTTGGCACACCTAAATAAGACATCACACTAGGGTTTATAGAATTTGAATGTTCCATGAGCAGGAAACTAATTATTCCCTAAAGTTTGATTAGGTAAATCATATTATCATTGATAACATCTTATATTTATTATTGATTATAGTAAACTTCATAATTTCATTAAAATAATGGTACCCCCATTTTATCTTTTTGTTTTGGTCCACTTGCTCATACAGTCCACCTGGTGGATTCTTGATTTAGTCATTATTTTGGCCTTTCTTAGTTAGAATGAAAAATAAGGTTCCATAACTCATTTCATTATGTTAAATGAGTATGGTAGATAATTTTTCATATACAATGCTTAGCATGAAAATGAAATCTGGAATGGATTTCACTTTGCTTTGATAGTTGGGTGAGTTGCTTGATCAAGGCTTCTGGTGAGTCATCATGTTTTAGGTGTGATACTTGGTCTCAAAAAACCTATTTTTCACCTCAACCAAGATCATGTGATGATTATTCATATAAAATTATTAATTGAAAAATGGACTATGTAATCTTATATTTCCCTTTTATAATCTTACTCAAAATCAAGATTAGGTCTCTTAGTGAATCATTTTAATTTTTAATTATAATTAGGATTTTAATATTGATTAGGTTTGGGAATTATGGATTATAAATTTTCATTTATAATCCAACCCACGTGCCCAATTATGTCTAGAAGACTATATATGTGGCATCATAATGCTAATCTGAGTTTTTAATTTGATTAGGTCTAAGACTATAGTGTTTGATTCATGTAGCTATAATAAAAATTTAATGTCAATTTAGTTCAAAATGGTGGAATGGTTTCACTTAAATGTTAAATGGGTTCTAAAACCTTATTATAACCAACTCACATTGTTAGGGTGCATTGAAGTGTTAATTGAACTATGAAGTTTGATTAGGTTAAGTTTGGGGTGTGTGTGGAAAGATTGATTGTTTTTAAGTTTTACATGAAATACTAACCAAGAATTTAGGGGGCTTAAGGTATCCCATCTATTTATGGTTAGGATTTGAACCTAGACAAATTTTAGAGGGGAATTTTTATCCCCCACCTTATACTACTAGTGGTAATCATCACCGCATGTGTGAAGGCCATGGTGGACCCTTAACTTTTGGTTGTATATTTTTTAAACATGGATAGGCCTAGGGGGGGATATTTTATCCCCCAACACCATCAATTTATTTTTTAAAATAATTTATATTTTAATTAAATTAAATTTCTTTTAATTAAGTTTTTTAGAACTTATTTTTTAATAAATTTAATTTTAACTAAATAAGTTTTGTAGAAACTAGTTTTAAATTAATTTAGTTTTTAAAATTTAATTATTCCATTATAAACATATTATTATTATTATTATTATTATATTAAAATAAAAAATAAATAAAATATTCAAAATTTTCCACTTTAGCTTAGACTACCTGGGGACAGTTAGTTGGCCATAACGTTTGACTTGGAGGTCTATTTTCCATTATGTTTTTGTCGTTGGTAAGCTAGTTACATATAAATAATCAAAGAGTAATTTTTATATAGGAGAGGTGCATGATTATAAATATATATTCAATTTCATGATAGTTTTTAAATATTATAAAATGTTAATTTAATGAAATAAAAGCCTTTTTTGTTGTTTTGGCACTTATAAAAAGGGATAAAGTGACTGGATCATGGAAATGAGGTAGGGGAGGGGTGGTGTTGTCCAAAATTCAAGTTGGATCTCAAACAAGTTTTATATGGAAAATTATTTCCCACTATTGTTTTAACTTTTTACAAAAATCCATTAAAAATACATTGTAAGGGCTAGTTAATTTTTTATTCAAGGAGAGATTAGAGTACCTAACATTTTGATTTATACATTTTGATTTCTTTCCTAGGTAAAATTTATGTAGGAAATGCTACTCTAAATAATTTTTTATATAGTTTAATTTATTATGATCGACCCAGACATTATTTTTAAAGAAAACATATCTATTAATCAAAGTTGTTGATATTTTTATTCAATTACTATGCATGCATATGGTGGTTGTGTCAGTTCTATTCATTTTTTAATCCTATAACTCTATCACTATCTTTATTCATGGTTGTGTGAATGTTGGTTGCATGCAATATTACATTTGTTTGTTTTTTTTCTAATCAAATGAATTAAAATCATCTTCATTGTAGAATAGGCTCACTCTTTTCCTCTTTAACCTCTTCTTTTGATCTTTTCTTAATCAATACATTAGCTTAGGTTCTATAATATATCTATAAATTATAATAAGGGTTTATAAGTTTCATATTGATTGAAAATGTTGTGTTCATTAATTTTTTTACACTTTTGAATTAATGAATGCAATGAATGTTTATTAATATAGTTATAGTTCACATGATAAATCTAAAATCATGATTTTTTAGGAAAATTTATGCATGTTTTTTTCTTCCTTTCATGTGATTAAAAACCATATTGGCTAATCAGACAAACTCACATTATTCCTCTAACTTATTTTAGCTAATATTTCAATGCAATAAATCTCCATTGAAATGGAATAGTTTTTCATCAATCAGCTAGGTTATTTGCTACACTATAATTTGGGGATATAAACCTTGGGGATATATTCAATATTATGTTAGGGGAGGTTTGATGGTCCTTGTCCTACATAAGTGGGTGTACCAAATAACCCATCAATAGACTATTTATAAAAGGAGGGTGTGAACTAGAATATTTTAGATCTATAATTTACTTTGGTATTGTGTCCATCCCTTATACTTTCCCCACATTATTCTATGCTTAAATATCAATTAGTAGACTAGTGGTAGAAAGAGTTTCCTAACTAAAATTTTAACCTCTAAACATTTTTGAGGCATTACCCATTCTAAGCTATCAATAATATCAAACTATAAAATAGGATAATAATCACAACTTCAAAGTCTATTGATTGTTAATTTGATTAATTTTACATCATAAAACATGTAAGAATTTTTATAGATAAAAGGATATAAAAAATAGACATATCTAGTCAATAGTAACTCATGCTTACCTATCATTCCTTTTTTCAATCATTTTTTCCACTTTACAATTATCTATGGTTTCTACATGTCATGGTCGAGATGACTAAACTATGAACATCATTGTAGTTTCCAATGATTTATTTAAAACCCTAAAAAAAAAATTTCCCTATATACATACATGTTAGAATCTAAACTATAGAAAATTACATTTAAGATTTAAAAGATGGTATAATAAGAAATCAAATCCCACACAATGATGTGGCTTGTCATGTGTTTCCTTAAAATCCAAATAAAATGGCCTATGACATGTAGCTTTGATTACCAAATGTATAGGTTATTTCTCTGAATGATATGGAAACCATGTTTTTCATTCAGATATGAGTGCCTATTGACCCTACAATCATATATTATCAATGTTCATATACCCATAAAGAACCAAATGATCTCATGAGAATGTTAGCACTCATTTCCATAGTTTATAGTAAATTTAAGGATCCCTACACACAAATAAAATCATATACCATACATTCTTATTTGAGACTTTTTGACCCTATGACCACTATATTTGTCTAAAGGACTCCCATGACACCCGTATGATTGTTTGGGAATATCACAAAGTCAACACTATTGAATAAAAAATTATGCCATAAGGTAAAGTATCTAGTCAATTGCCTTCACTAGGACAATTGAGTGCATATAAGCATATTCCCATGGTAAATCAAGTGTTCATGGATAACATCCCTATAACTAATTATCAAGTGATATGTATCCAAATCATATATATATATTTATAACCTAACACCCTTGAATTGCATGCATATAGATTAATAATTCATCCCTCTAATTAATGTGTTACCTTAAACAAGTAATCATCAAGTTGTTCATGTTGTCTATAATAATGTTGTTACTACACCTAACATAAATGGCTATGATGGTATAAGTAGAAATCAATAGGATGTTCTAAATATTTGAAATAATTAAACACCTTATAGTGTTACATGTAACCAAATGTAATTTGTTGTCTTTACATTTATTAAAGTTTTGTTACTTGTAAAAAAAATAATTCTACAAATAAGAAGTAACCAAAATACAAACTTAATCCAAAAAATGGGAAATTGGTTGTAAATATTTGAAATATTAACTGATGATATTGTTCATTTGTGGATAAATGTATGTCCATATCAAAATAATTATGTGAATAAATAGATAAAAAATAGAAAATTAAAATTCCATAGAACCAATAACCAATGATATACTCAGCCGAAAAAAGGTGGAGTGCCAATTCCTATTGATAACATAAATTAAAATAATAAAAATAATGTAAAATTTATTAATTTTAAGTTCCCCACTTGGTGTAGACTACATAACATAGGTGAACATACTAAAACTGATTGTACTAATTTTTGTTAGTTCAAACATATTTCAAAAGGAGATTGAAAATATTGAGATAGTACCTACACCTGATAAATAATTTGAGATAAAGTGGAGGGAATCCAAGCAATGCCTTGGTCCTATAGATTTATAAATTACCATATGCAAGTTATAATGTGATAAATTTTTGTTTGGATGAAGTTTAGTCATTTAAGTATTTTCAAAGGTGAAATATCTACACATTAGGGATTAAATTTCAAAAACATGTAACAACTTATACTCCTCAAAATAATATTTAGGTTATCCCTTATGAAAATTATAATAAAAACCCATTTCTACCTAAAGGACCCAACACAATTTCACTATTAATGAACAATGCTACATGCCCATAAACTAATAAATGCATAGACTAGAAAAAAAATAAATCTTGGATACAATAATGTCAAAGACATGAATAAAAGGAAAGACAATATAGAAATATTTTAATTATTAAAATTATATAATTAAAAAGAAATTTTTTAAAAAATATTTATGTATGCAAGAAAAAAAAACTAATATAGTAGTAGATGCACATGTTTCTATTTACAAATAATTAACTAAAACTCATCCTTTCCTCATACCAATCCATATTTCTAAGGGAAAATCACATGATTATTTGTTTGATTCAAATGCTTTGGCCAACATGATACCTTTATAAATTTTATATAATTTAGGTTTGACACTTATTACTCAAAGAGGAATGTAGATTAGATAGAAAAAATATATAAAGTCATGATGTTTGGTCAATTGAATCACACTCACATGTGATTGGACTCAAATCCAAGGGTAGAATAATTTTTTGAAATTAAAGTGGTTGATATAACAAATTAATATGACATGATCCTTATCATATATTGACACATAATGTTAAATGGATATATGGTGATTGATTTCCCCCATATGTGGCTTCCATGCTACGGTATACATAATCAAATCAAAATTGAGAGAGAGATGAAAATGATACATTTATTTTAAATAGAATATACCCATGTCCTCTACCATGATGATGAAGAGATACAGAGAGATAGGATATATTTATCAACTTCATAATAAATCATTAAAAGATCCAGTCACGACTCCATTTACAAGGAACAAACCATAGGAATAAAGATGTAAGAGTTTATCCAATCACACCAATCATCTAATTTTTTTGAGGAGTTTCAAAATAAAGATCTAGTTAACCATATCATATGCTTTTTTTATATCATGTTTTATGATCATTTTCAATTCCTTTTTAATTTTTGCATAGTCAATTACCTTGTGAAAAAAATAACAACTCCATCTAATATTTGTCTACTTTGAACAAAACCTACCCGTTGTTTAGAAATAAGAACATGAAGAAGGATTTGGAGAAACTAGGCAAGGGTTTATAAATAATTTTATAGATGGTGTTACATTGGTAAATAGATTTAAAGATATCTAAAGTGTCTAAATTGTATTTTATGGGGATCGAAGCTACAAAGGTGTAACTAAAATCTTTCATAATTTAGCTCAAGGATATAGGTTCATTTAATAGTTTAAGAGTATCCTTTTCAAAATTTTCCCAAAAGTGTTTAAAATTTCTTGGAGGGAACCCATCAAGTCTTGAAGCTTTATCATTATCTATATTTTAAAGAGCAACATGTATTTCTTCCCCTATAAAAGGACTGATTAATTCAACATCTTAATCATCATTGATAATTCTTAGAATGAGATTAACAATTTTTTGTTCATCTAAAGAAAAATTATAAGAAGAGTCCTCAAGCATGTTTTTAAAAAATAGACTACCTCCTTAAACACATTCAAATCTTTAGAATAAGGGCCATTATTAGTTTTTTGAGTTTTGGTATCCTGTTAAAATTATGGGTACCTAGGGTTGATGACTGAAATAATTTTTTATGGCTTCCATCATTGACCCAATGCTTTCTAAATTTTGTTTTCTGTAAAATCTCATATTTTCTAAAATTGAGCTAAGCATTGAATTAATCTCTTTTTCCATGAGATGTTAGGTTCTATAATTATCAAACCTCTACAATTGGCTTTGAAGCCTTTCAATATCAGTTTTGGTGATGAATTTATCCCTAAAGATGTAATTAAAAAATTCTTTTTCAATTTATGATGGTGTTGTTTATCATTTTTTAGATTATGAGGTATAATACACATTTTGGTGTTGCCTATAGGGATTTGTTCTTTCCACAAATTATACATAAGTTCCATCATATTATGACCATTTGTCCATAGTAATTCAAATCTAAAGGGAATGATGATAGCAATTTTATCTCTTTTGGAAGTGAGGTAAATAAGCAAATGGTCAGAACTTTAAATTTTTAGAAATTCAAAGTGAGGGATGTAATTTTGATTTAAACAATGATTAAAGATTTAAAAAATATCAATTCATTTTTTAATATTACCAAACTAGTTACTCTATTAGTTCAAGTAAAGTATCCATATTTCATCTCGATGTCCAGTAAAATTTTTCAATGAAAACATAAATCAAATTTAATTGGGATATAACATTTCTATGAATCCATCCTTTGTTCAAATGATTTATCAATATACAATTTAAATCACCAACCACTAATATATGTTCATCTTGGAAAGAGTTCAAAACCATTGATACTTCCTTCCACATAGTCTATTTAGAAAATAATGTTGAGGTAGCATATAGAAAAAATTATGGAGAATACATACTCTCCTTGAAGCATAAGATCTTAAGGTAATTATAATATATATTGGATTATAAAATTGAGAAATTAGTAGAATATTTATTGAATAGGATGCAAAGGCTAACTGACTAACCTTGGTCTCCAATAAAAAGGGAAGTAAATAGCTATAAGAAATGAAAAAAATTCAATACATGCTACTTCTGGGAGCTTAGTTTCTTCAATTAAAACTAAATCTAAGATCATTATTTGAAGTTGTCTCTTAAGAAACCTTCATTTCCTTGGGAATCCTAACCCTATAATATTCAAAGAGAAGCTCTTAATTATTCTTTTGAAGGACTCTTCCCCCTTCCTTGTTTTAGGCTTTTCTCCCATTTATAAATAAAATTGTAAGGAGGACCTTACATACATAATATTCCAAACCCTAGTGATCTGAAGTATAGAAGTTTCCTTTTGCTTTTCCAAGGTTAAGTGTTTTTATATAAAGAGAATACTTTTGAGGATGATTCCCTTGAATAATTTTAGGAGTAATTATCTCTTTATTTTCCCATATTTTGATTTCCCCCATAAAAGATTAGAGAATGTAATCAAATTAAGAATTTGAACTAAAAGGATCCACACTTTTAGGAAACAACTAGGAAAGGGGATCGAAAGAAAGATTATGGAGAGGGAGGGAAGTATCACTGACAAAGGAAAGATGAATATAAGGGGTGAATGTACCACTAGGTTAACATCACTCTTTGGGTATGAAACATCAACTGCATCAGGATCCATAGCAGGTGGAGTAGGATGATATTGGGATTTACAAACACATTTGAAATAATGATTTGTGATGGGATGACTAGGTTTAGACTAGATGAAAGAAGCAGGGTGGTAGGACATAGCCAAAAGGTAGTAATGAACCCATAAATTAATATCGATATGGAAACCACTGCACCTGAATGGAAAATTAATGTAATCTACTTGATAGACTCAACTATGATCACCAACCATTGCATTTGAAATGAATTTTTGGATTTTTGTCATAAAATGTTTCTTGACAAAATAGTATACCATGAAATTTAACCCTTGTAAATAGTTTGTGCTCAATAATAAGTGATCAAAAAATGTCACAGAAAAATTGTAAATGGAATGTCTACCATAAAATTATGTGACTTTACAATCCTTTACTCATTAAATTGAAAAGTTGTCCTCAAAAATTTGTGTATGAGATAAATTTATCAATTTTAATAGGTTTAACCTGACCAAAATTTAGTCCTTACTCTATAATAAAATGCTATAAGTTCTGAAAAGGAGGTGGTGTAAGAATGGCATAAATTAATTCTAAAAACCTTTTCAAACTATGGATGATTTTTAATGTGGGATACTTTACCTTTTTCCTTATCATATGTTTGTTTCTAAAGGGTAGTTTTTACTATTATTATGGAGGTGCCTCCTTAATCTTAATTAAGATTTTACCATTTGCCTTTTTAATTTAGTTTTGAATTAAGATGATTTTATTTTCTGATTTATAATTGGGGTTTGCATTCTATCACTAAGATGACTAAAAAGACAAAGATAATGAGCATATTACACAAATTTGGTGTAAAACATTATGCTCTAAAATCACTACATATTAAAAAAATAAACTATTGAAGCAACTGTAAAACAAATCAACCATATTAAATAATGGGCATGTGATGGTGTGATATGATGTGGAAATTAGGGTTATAATTTTATTTTGGTAATTATTTCACAAGTTTTCACTCCATTTTTCCATCAATACAAATGAGAAATTATTTATAAAACTATTTTCTCTATGGTTTCAACATTATTATTTGGTGGATAATGTTAAGATAAATGGGGCCCTTACCCTAAGGTACAAAAAGATATAGTTATTAAATCAAACCATGAAATACAAGATAGGTATCTTTAGGAACAAATGGTGATGGGAAGAAAACCAATGATCCAAAAAGTTATAAATCCAACAAGACAAATATAATAGAGAAAACCAAAGAAATGAAGCCTTAAAGCTTCACATCCTAAAGGATACTAACATTTCATTAATAAATCTCCATTGTGGAACCACTTCCAAGGATCAAGAAAATGCCATCACCATAATCCTTGATCACAAATCACTAGAACCTACTTCAAGCCTTAAACTAAGAACACTGCTCCAAAATAATGAGGATGAAATAACCTAAGAAATAAATAATGTATTTCCCAATCCTTTCAAAGTAAAAATATCTAGGAAGACAAAACAAGGAGAAAGATTCTAGGATGATAAATTGTTCCAAAATCTTGATCACCAATTCGTTAGATAATAGCTTTAATTATAGATTAATTATAGATAGGTCAAGTATTTTATGATAAATTATCTAAATTATTCATAAGGAGGATGACCTTCACACTTCAAATATTCATTAAGAGGCAGGTCAAGGGCACTAAAGTTAACCAAGTAATATGTTGGAAAATTAGTCTCTTAATAGTTATAGGAGAAAAAATTTCTTAAAAAAAAGGAATAAAAGGGAGGATAACTTGAATAATTGAATTGAGTTTCCACTAGATTGAAATTCACGATTTCATAATATTGACAATCATGGGAGAATCTATTTCCACAAATAATTTCTTAAAATTTGAATCAATAGCATTTATCAAACCTCTTAAAAGAGGTATACATTGAACTGCATTGTTTGAATAATATGGCATGTTAAAGGAAGAACATGAGAACACTTGTTTCATACCATCATTGAATATACCTCCTCTAGATATAATTGAGATACTTTTGGATGCATTGTTGAAATTAACCTTGATATAGGTTTCACTCAAAGGGTTTCAAGAGGCCAATGGCATGTTGTTGATTTGTGGAAGGAGGTTGATGTTTTTTTCATAAATTCCATTATAAGAGAATATAACATCATATCTAGTGATTTTATTTTTACGAGGTGACACATTAGCCTTAAAACACTCTTGAAAGAGTGCCTCTAGTTTAAGAATGAGGATTATTATAGAGAGGGACATGTTCTTGAAGAGTACATTGATTTTTTCTTTTTATAAGCTCTAGAATATCGGAGATGGGGCCATAGGCCAAATACTACAAACTTGATTGGCTCCATACTTTTTCCAATTAATGAAAATATCTTGAATACAATCAGATCATACCTTAAATTTTTTCATTTTATTAAGTAACCATGACCAAATTCTCCAACTAAAAATTAATAAAGGAGGACATAGTTTGAGTACTCTTAATTTTCTTTACATAAGATGGATTAGGAAGGCTCCTAAAAAAGTCCTTTGTACTCTATCCTAGAAAAAAGTCTTTTTCTTGATGATAAACCACATGTATACATTATGTTTTAGAATTCACAAAGGGATCTAAACTTATTTCATGGACCATAAAGGTGTATTAATTTGAGAGATTAACTTATTATGGCCTAGTTTCAATGAATAATTGTAAAAATAATATCCAATCCATTTCAGTCAATCAATATACACTGAACTTCATATATAGAATGAATTCAAGAAGTAGTTTATAGTAATAATAAGTTTACGGAAATGTTTAGTTGTATAAAGAATTAAATTTTTCCATCTTATCTAAGGGCCCCATACACTTTGTAATTCAACACAATAATTACAAACTAGTGGTCCCTGTAGGTTTGAAAAATATACTAATAAAATTTTGAGGGAAGGATGATTACAAAGAGGGCCCACACTAGACTAGACATCCATTCAAAGGTTAATATCTTTAATATTTTTAATATATTAATAAAGGGAGTTTTAAATAAGGTCTTTATATTTCCTAAGGAAGTTGTAAATGTGTGAACCATACATTTGATACTTTGTATGAACCAATACACTCAAAGTGTTATCCTTGTCTTATAACAATATCCATAGAAGTTTTGCTCCCCAAGATTTAATGATCTTGAAAAAAAATAATTCCAACCTGACCTTTTAAATTTGGTAAGCAAGCCTATTTCTATTTCATTATATAAATTTTATTAGACTCATAATAAATATTAAATAGAATGTATTTCATGATGTTAGTTAATATATATTTAACTCTAACTAGATCTTATGAGATTAACATCATTTATAATGTAATTTATTGGATTATAGTTTTAATTAAATAAATTTTCCCTACCCAAGACAGCCATTTTCCTTTCCATAAACTGATTTTATTCAAAAAGATTGCGCTCATATTCTCCTAAAATTATTTTTTTGGCCATCCATCAAAGAGGGGGATTCCCAAGTATTTTTTATGAATAAATCCTCGAAATCTTGAATAATCAGATTTAATTTATTATGTGTATGTCGATGAGAAGTGTGGAGGAAGAAAATGTTAGATTTGAAGAGGTTAACCTCCTAATCCAAAACACAATGATATCAATCAAAAAATTTCTTTAGCATTTTAGCTTCCTAAATGCAAAATGAGATTCCCAAAATTGTAACATATATAAACTAACTATGATATAAATTAATTCTTAGTATTTGTTCAAACCGATAATGGGATTTAATGATTTTGACTTTGAAAATTCTCTACCCAAATCTTTTACCATGATGAGGAAGAGGTGGGGAGAGATAGGATATCCTTAATAGACTCATAATAGAGCATTGAAAATTTAGTCGTGACTCCATTTACAAGAACATAAAACATAGGAATAGAGATGCAAGAGTTGATCCAATCACACTAGGCATCTAAGAATCTAATTTTTTTGAGGAGTTTGACAATAAATCTCTAGTCAACCCTATCACATCATTTGTTTATATCATGTTTGATGATCATTGTCACTTCCATTTTCACTTTAATAGAGTCAATTAACTTATGCAAAGTAACAACTCCATCTAAGATTTGTCTATTTTGAACAATACCTACTTGTTGTTTAGAAATAATAATTGGAAGGAGGATTCAGAGACAAGTAGGAAATGTTTTATAAATATTCTCATAGATGTTGTTACATAGGGAAATATGTTTGAAGTTGTCTAAAGTGTCCACATTATATATCTTTGGGGATCGGAGCTCCAAAGGTGCAACTAAAATCCTTCATTATTTTTTTTCATAGATCTGGATTCATTATAAAATTTATGAATATCCTTTTCAATAATTTTCAAAAAGTCTTTAAAAAACCTAGAGGCAACCCATCAAGGCCCAGAGCTTTATCATTGTCTATACTTAGAATAGGAGTCTAAATTTCTTCCTCTATGAAGGGCATCATTAATTCAACATTTTGATTATCATTGATCATTCTTGAAATGAGATTCATAGATTCTTGTTGCTCCAAAGTAAAATTATGCGAAATGTCCTTAAGCAAGTTTTCAAAAAGATGGACTAACTCCTTTTTAATCACATTGAAATCTTTAGTTTAGGGGTCATTGCTAGTTTTGAGTTTTGAGATCCTTTTATGTTTATGGGTAGCTAGGGTTGACTGGAGAAGTAATTTTGTTATGGTCTCCTTCTTTAAGCCAACATGCTCCAAACTTTGCTTTTTATAAAATCTCCTCTTTTTCCAAAACGTAGATAAGCAATACACTTAGCTCTTTTTCCATGAGAAGTGAAGTTTTATAATGACCAACCCTCTAAACATGGTCTTCAATGTTTTGAATATTAGTTTTGCTGTTGAATTTATCCCTAAAGATATTCTCAAAGACATCATTTTTCCATTTACAGAGGCGTTGTCTAACATTTTTAAACTCATGAACTAAAATAAACATGTTCGTGCTGCCTCTAATCGCTAGTTCTTTCCCCCCAATACTTCATAAGCTCTATCAAATTATGATTCTTTAGCCACATCAGTTCAAACCTAAAGGGCATGCTAGTAGGAATTTTATTACTATTGATAGTGAGGGAAATAGGCAAATGGTTAGACGCTGAGACTTAGAAATTCAAAGTGAAAGATCCAATTTTGATTTTACCAATTGATACAGACAAGAAATTTGTCAATTCATTTTTCAATGTTACCAAAACCAACTGTTCTGTTAGTTCACGTAAAAGATCCAGATTTAAGCTCAATGTCCCGTAAATTGTTTTCATTGAAAACATCAATGAAATTTAATCGGAATTGAGTGTTTCTGAGTCCATTCTCTTTTCTTGTGATTTCATAATAGACAGTTGAAGTCACCAACCACCCCAATATATGTTCATCTTGCAAAGAGTTCAAAACCACTGATATTTCCTTTCCACAAAGTCTATTTACCGATTGCGCTTGAGAGAGCATACACGTTAAATATGGAAAAGGACATACTCTGCTTGAGGCATGAGATCTTACGGCAGATACAGTTTTTCTGTGATTCCAAAATTAAACACGTAATACAGGATTTCTTGAAGAGGACACAAAGGCTATTCCAATTTTTCTGAGATTCCAACATGCTAAGGGGAAAGAGGAATATTTACAGTCACCTTAGTGTACAAAAGATCAACCACTATCGGATCCTTAACGGGTGGAGTGGAACGATATTGGGATTTACAGATCCATTTGAAAGAACGATTCCGGGTGGGATGACCGGGTTTAGGGTGGGCGATAGCAGGAGTGTGGCGGGACATAGCGAAAATGGGGCATTTAACCCATAAATGACAGTCGGCATGGCAACCGTTGCATCTGAAAGTCAACTTCTCGTATTCTACCTGACAGAACAGTAGACCATCAAATTTAAACGCTGTAAATAGTTCGTGCTCACTAAGAAGTGATCAAATGATGTCGTTGCAAAGTTGCAAAGGGAATGTCCAACTTGGATTCTGTGACTTTCCAATCCTATACTCGTTAAATTCAGAAGTTACCCTCAGAATTTTGTGTATGAGATAAATCTGTCAATTTTAACAGGTTTTACCTGACCGAAATTTGGGCCCTACTCTAGAAAGAAATTCCGAAAAAATAGGTGGTACAGGAATGGCGTCAATTAATTCTGAAAACCTTTTCATACTACGGATGATTTTAATTGTCTGCTACTTTACCGTTTTCCTTATGAGATGTTTGTTTCTAAAGGATAGTTTTTACTATTACTACGGAGATGCCTCCTTAAATCTCATTTGTCCTGTCACCATTTGCCTTTTCAGTTTTGTTTTGAATTAAGACGATTTCATTGTCCGCTTTACAATCGGACTTTGTATTTTATCATCGAGATAACTAAAAAGACAAAGCTAATAAACAGATTACCCAAATTTGGTGTAAAACGTTTTACAGGCAAATCATTACATAGGAAAAAAAAGAGACTGTGGAAGCAACTGCAAAACAAAGCTACCCTGTTAAATAATGGGCGTGTGCACGTGTTATATGGTGTTGAAATTAATGTTATAATTTTATTTTCCTAAGTATTTCACAGGTTTGCCCTCCATTTTCCATGAATACAAATGCGCAGTTATTTAGAAAACTGTTTTGTCTGTGATTTAAACATCAACCCGAATTTTTTTCGTCTATATATAATATTGGACGCAGCTGACTCTAGGAGCGAGCAGGTGGGCATATGATAATTAGGGAAACCAATGATCCCACAGAGATGGCTCCGCTACATCATTCTCGCCATTGCTTCCGTTTTGATTACCATGATTCAGCAATAGCGGCGTAAACATGAGACCCTCCGCCATGTCTGTAAGTATATTCGGCATGTCAAGTATTATTTCCTCGTCAAAGTATGAGGATGCTGTTTGGGGATTAATACTCAGCTCCTGCTCTCTCTCTGACGTGCAAATTGACATGGACGGTTCTGCTGCTGGTGGCGCCGATGATCCAGCAGAGTCTTCTTGTGGGGAAGTCTGGACGTGGCCTCTTCCTCCGGGAAGCGTTATACTTGGGAAAGCAGCGGCGGAGGCGGCGGCTTCTCGAATCTGCTTGGCAGTGGAAGAGAGCGGCAGTAACGGTAATGAAGAAGCGGATTCGGGAAAATTCAAGTAAGCATAGGGTCTCCTGAGGTTGAAAGCCGGCGTGTCATAAGCGCGAGCGGCCATTTAAGGGGTGGTGAATGTGCCCAACCATATGCGAGCCTTTTTTCCAGGCTCTCGAATCTCAGATAGCCATCGGCCACCTTGCCGCATTCTCAAACCCCTGAAAACCGGGTGCCTCTTCTCGCTGGTGGCGACTCCTTGCCTCCCTCCTCGTCTTCTCAACGGTCGCTGCTGCTGCTTTTCTTGCGAGGGAGACGAGGAAGCAGCACCACCTACTCCTTCTCCCACCTCAACTAAGTCCTTCTGACTGGTCCTTCTGGAGTGAGAGTCGCCGACGCCGCCGCCGCCTCCTCTCTCCTAGGTCGATTGGGCACAAGTTATGTTGAAACAAAAATCGTCGCTGAATGAAACTGAATCATCTAGTTTGCATTTCTTGTGGGCAGCATGTGGCCAGGATTTTAATAGAATAGAACGGCACGAGCATGGGCATTCAATAGGGAAGATTTCTTGAAAAAAAAGCGCCAACAAAAGGCTACTATCGGTGGGATCAATGGAAGTAGGAGAATGAACCATCATTTCGGTTTTCCGGTGCACAGGCCGTTGATCCGCGAGGTCGCCTCGTTATATTGGATTTGAATTGTTCGAAGGCTGGTATTAATATTGGGCTTTAACCGCAAGGTCGCCTCGTTAGCTACGCGTTTTTAACCCAGGTGTTGTCTGTGTTTATGAATCGTGATAAATATGTGAAATATCGCTGTTAGTACAACAGTACGGCCTCTGAAACACAACACTCCCTCGCCTTCTTTTTAGGAAAACTTTGAATTACTGAAGTGCTAAATAGGACACTAAACAAAAGAGCTATCAAACTTCTCAATATTATTATTATTATTATTATTATTATTGTTGTTGACGAGATAAAGTATATAGATGGCTTAAAGTTGAAAGAATGGTGGTGGGTAAATATTTATAATACTAAAATAATATTGATATCTTTTTAAAAAATAATATTATTAGTATATATATTTTAGATAAATATATGTAAAATATATCGATAGATATCATTCGCAAAGTATTTATATCGTTTTGACTTGTGAATATTTCAAGAATGATATTTATTATTGTATTTTACATAAATTTATCTAAAATATGTATGCTAGTAGCACTTTTCACCATGTAAAATAGAAGATTTTTTTTAATAAAAACATATTTAATATAAATATTTAATTAGTTATTAACATTAAAAATAGAGAGAAACATAAATTTTGATATATAAATATATATAGAGAGGGAGATCAAAACTGTACATATATAACATATATGCAATATAAATATAATTTAGAGAACATAAGAAGTAGATCAAAACTTTACATATATGACATATATGCAATATAACTATAATTTAGAGAAGATGGGAAATAGAGAAAAACACCGATATGACATATATGCAATATAACAATAATTTTATGAAATTCAAATCATATACATTTGACATTAAAATGAGAGATAAAAATTAACACATATATGATATATATAAGTAGTATAATATTAATAAGTTTAAGAAATTTCATCTATGTACATGAGATGCTCTAAAAATTGAAGTCTTTCTTCCTCTTTTCTTTTATGTACCTCTTTTCTATTCTTCAATTTCTCAAACCTGTCATATGTGAAATGTGGCGCAATCCTTAATCCATGTAATGACTTTACATGTGATATTGCTACAAATGTCAAACCCTGTCTTTCTATAAGCCCTATATGAATTGTGGTTTTGTCTAAGGTGTCCATATTCAGTGATCCATCTAGTCATAAAAACCATGCACAGGTGGAGACCCCCTGTGTTGCCATTCATATCTACACCAAAAATCTTTAACCTTCATAAACTTTTGTAGTATCTATTTTTGAAACACTATATCTCTAATGTGCATATAATAAGCAACTATTTGTGGGTGGTCAATTATGTTTTATCACCACCATCTTTGTGCTTCATGTGGATCAATAGGTGGAGTTTCTGGCATTAGTACATGGAGGTCTGGCTAATACATGTCTGCTACACTTAAAGTAAAGAAGATAGTTGGTGTTTCTGTTTGATGCAATAGGTCAATTAACTCTGCATGACACTTTCTCCCATAAGAACGTGTTCCTCCATATCTAGTTCCATATCACATCAACTGATCTACAAGATGAGATTCTAGGATATTATCCATGTGTTCACGTGATTCATCAATTGTAATAGGTAGTTCTTGAAGGCTTTTCTATACAAATACTACTGATAAATTTTTTGCTTGATTTTGCATTATCCTTTTCATGGCAAGATACCTAAATCGAGGTGTGTTCTAAAATTATTATCTTGATATCAAATCAGATGTTTCACATATTCATATAGATGTACCCATTTTAGTCATGGTTCTAAACAATCACACCTTCCATCAGGGAATAAAGTTGGGAAAGCCATGTATAATAAACCTTCTATCACATACTCATTTAATGGACATGTACCAATTTGTGGTCAAGCTATTAGTTTACTTGGATCAGCATTTGGATTGTTTACCCAAGCTCAAATCACTTCCATCTCTCTCGAGGCACTGGGTGGTTTGGCTGCCATTGATGATGTGTGATCTACAATATTACCTTCATTTGTCTCAAGTATAGGACCTGAAAAAACATATTCATTGAAATTTCTATTAAATTGCATGTTAACTAAGTTCAATTTTTTGAACACATTTGCAGACTTATTGGTTGGAAGATATTTTAGTGTTGTTTCATCAATATTGAAATCTTTATAGAACTTGTCATATTAAATCTTATATTTAAGTATATTATCGTGTTTAATCTTTATTCAAATTAAAGTTATATGTAGCTCCACATTGTTGCTTTCTTCACACTACGATAATTAGAATATTTGAACTATGATGTGGTAAATTTTTGGTAATTTTCTTCAATTCCTATAGAAAAAAATATTATGCCCTTTGTATTTGTATTACCCTCCTATTGCATGCGTCACCTGAAGGATTGAATTCACACAAGGGATCAACACTTCATTCACTTGGGTTAAGTTTTCCATTTTAGGTGGTTGGGGCCCAGGATTCATGTTGTTTTCTTCAAAAAATTGTTGCACACCTTTCTCTTATTGACATCTACTACAAACACGTCTTTTAGGATCTCAATAAATAATCATACAAGGGTAACTCTCTTGACAAATATAACACATAGTGGCAAAGTAAGTTTATCTCACTCACTTTGAAATAACAACTGTATAGTTTTGAAATCTATGCCAATATTTTTGGTTATATTAATATTTATTCGTTATCAATTTCTCTAGGATCCTTGAATTTCTCTTGGTCATGTCTATCTATTGATTTTAAAAGTATTTTTATTTTTTATTTTTTCTTTTCTTGACAGTTGTTTCTTTAGTTTGATTCTTCATAGGCCCTTGTATATCATCATCAATATTAATAAAATAAAATTCTAATCACTCTAGTAATCTTTCTTGTGGGGTTTCAAGTACACACATTGTTCCACTTTCACTTTCGTGAATAGGGATTTCAACAAATTCCTTCATATGTTCTACATATTTATCCATTGTAATTTTATCATTACAATCTACATCTATATTATTCTTTGTAAGATGACTTCTTTGTACTCTGTCTCAATTTTTTTGTTGTAGTAGTTCTCTTTTTATATTAGTCATTTTATCTGCATGCATTGATCTTTGTAATCTTCTTTGTAACACAGCTTGGTCTTTTTGAGAAGTTTGTGCATGATGTGCTATCATATATTCTACATGTTCTTTCATTTGTCCTTGTAGCTTTTCAATTACCAATTTGGATCTACGTTTTGTGAGTCTTTATCTTTCATATTCATTTTTATTTATTCTATCCTCATTTTCCATCGGTAATTGTCATTTTTGTCATTGGTATTCTCAAGAGTATTCTCTTCAATGTTTTCACTTTTATTCTTCATTTCTCTTTTTTCTTGTTCATTTTTAAATTGCATTTTTTATCGAGCCATATTCCTTATATAGTTATTAAATAAATTTTATATTAATCATATAACTATAATTTATAATGACAACTAAACAGTGTAGTAACATTCAACCAAATCCTAAATTATCTTATGTTAGAAATTAAGACTCAACATTAAAATTCTTTCTTTCAAATTAAACTTCGGATTCTCCATACAATTAAGAAATACTACTTTACCATTTTAATAATATTATTTCAAATTAAAATTCAGATTCTCCACACAATTACAAAATACCACTTTACCATTTTAATAATATTTATATATTATTCTTATATATATTATTTAGCTATAACCATTTCGAATAGATTTTTTCACCTTTCTATGACTTAAATTTAATTTACCTTTATAAATATTTATGATTAACCTTAGATGTTATATTTACCTTTATAATATGCACATCTAAGATACTTTTATTTATAATGAGATAGGTTTTATGGAATGAATAAATCTATGTAATTCATTATTAAATTATTAATATATGTGACAAAATTATGTCATACCATGGCAACTCACAGCAGCTCCTTATTATATTAGATAATGAATAATTTATGTATAGTTTCAGTTGGGTCAGCTTGATGGGTGGCGGTATTGATGGTGGCTGCAACAACCCTCAACGCCTTTTCCTCTATTTTCTGTCGCTGCATCTTGGGCACAACAATCTTGGTGTTTAGCTCGTGGCTTGGCTTTACATAACGTATTGGTGTGGAAGAGCAGGTTGAAAGAATTTGTAACAGGGCATTTTAGTATTCTGGAATGTATAGGATGGTGAAAGAGCAGGTTGAAAGAATTTGTAGCAGGGCATTTTGTTATGCTAAAATGTGTGGGATGGCGAATATTGTTTATAGGATAGTTTTTTTCCTATAATATATGGTGTTCTTGTGTAGTACATAATTTATTTCGATCAATAATCATACCAGGGTAACTTAAAGCAGCACATTATTATATTATTTTATTACTATAAAAACATATCGAAATAAATTAAATATCTGTTATATTCTTGTATTGTGCTCGCTGTTATCGGATTGTTTAATTTTCAAATAAATTTAACACTTTGCTCCGCCCTTTCATTTTTAGTTGTTTTATGAATTTTTTGTGTTTTGTTTTTTGGATTTAAATTTATTTGTATTTATATATATTTTTGTACTTTTAAATTTATATATTGGTTATTTTATTTATTTTTATTAATGTCAGTTAATTAAATATTATTTTATAATGTTGGCTTTCAATAATTAATTGTAAACTTATTCACGCTAATACACTTTATCACCCCACCTCTGGATGTCACTATAGTGAACACCTATCGAATGTAATTAATAAAAAAAGATTAACAATTATAATATTTAAAAACATCTCTCAAAATATAATATTGTTATTTGGGTAAGATCAATAATAAACATTAATATCTAACAAACCTTAACTAAAAGAGAAAAGTCAAACCACTATAAATACATCCACAACCACAACATAAATCAAAGCCACCAAAGATACAAAGGGCACATACCTAATGTTTTCAATAACAAACCCAATGTTAATAAGAACTCAAAAGAAGCAGTCTTATAAACATAACACAACGCAACCAATAAAAGTACAAAAAATTGATGTTTAAAATTATTATTTAAATTTATATTTGAAAAAAATTAATAATTTATCTTAAAATTGATTAACAAATTATATTTCACTTAATAAATTCTTTCATTTTTTTCTCTTTTTGTTTATAAATAGATTTAAATTAAAATATAACATAAATATCATTGTGACGTTAAAGAATAATTTATATACTTCAAATAAAAAATTAGCAACGTGAAATCTCTCTCTCTCTCTTTTTAATACTTTCACCTTGCTTCCAAAAACTTTACCTTTGTTTTCACCTTCATTCAAATCATTGGGAACATGGACTTATTCTTCTTATTATAACTAAGTATTTGTATGTAAAAATAATAAGAAAAATGATGTATATTTTTTAATTGCATTATACCAAAAAATAATTAACATATCTTAATATACTTCTAACACATTCTAATAATTATAATAATTCATCATTACTGTAATCAATTTTATTTAAGTAAGAAAGAATGGCTGTGACTTCACCATATTTTAGCTTAGACAGGGGACAAATATGGAGGAGAGAATGTTTGTGAATCAATTTTATTCTCACTTATTTTAAATCATCATTTCAAAGTATTCACACCATTGCATCGTGTTTTGAGAGTAGTCGGAGTTTGTAGCATTTAATTTGTAGCCATGTGACTTGAATTTGGAATCTATTCTGGATATTGAGGTTTTTCAGCACACTCAAACTTATGAAGAATCACCATTATGATGCAACACATAGTACGGTTGAGTAGCCTTCAAGTGATCCAGCGAAATTTTGAGGGGATGTGAAACCCCTTTACACCTCATTGGTCATCAATTTGAAGAAAATGATGTAGATCCTCACCAATGGCAATCACAAGTGTGGAACATCAATATATGGTCAACAACAAAGAGGACCAAACATCAATGTCAACCGATTATGGCCCATTGGTGGACAATTCTATCCCCACATCTCCACAACTTATGAATACCTTCATGTCCACACAATTATAGTGGTTGGGTGTAAGTATAATTCATGAATAAATTGCGGAGCAATGCCCTCCATAAAAATTATTGGCTAATATAATCAAATATGCTCCTCGAAACATATACATCATGTTTTTTCATAAGAAAAATTGGCTTACAAGTTATAGCGCTTAGTCCACTCTTATAATTTCTAGTTATAAAGCCTAACCTTTACTTCCAACTATGTTTACCTAAAGTAAATGCAACAATTTCGAATCAACTATAGTAATTTTGTATAAATATAGTTATGTTATTAATAATCACGGGAACCGACTACTTATGTAGCATTAAATTAATGGCAATGTGCTTTGGTAGTTGTAATATCAAAACAAATGCATTGAATTAAAATTACTCAATAAGAGAACCTATTTCTTGAAGCTTGGTGTAGGGAACCCGACTACTTATGTAGCATTACATTAATGGCAATGTGCTTTGGTAGTTGTAATATCAAAACAAATGCATTGAATTAAAATTACTCAATAAGAGAACCTATTTCTTGAAGCTTGGTGTAGGAAGGCCAATTTGTTTTAGACAATTGTTGAGTTATTGCATGGAATACATTATTTTTCCACTAGTCCATATACATAGTGGCAATCCAAGAGTTATACATAGTGGCAATCCAAGAGTTATATGTTGGGAATGTCTTAGGTTTGGGAGGAGATATTAAACCACTTAACTCTCAAATGGCACATAATTCATTTTCTAACTACATTCATATATAAGATGTTATCAAGCATTTCTATAAGTTTTCATTGCTATTTCCTAGTCATTACCAAATGGTGAGGAAACATAAATATTGTATGAAAAAACATAAATATTATATGTGAAAAGATATGGTCTCTTGATTTTAAAACAAAAGCTTTTACAGCAAGATCAATAGATTGTAAGGTAGATGAATACTTTGATGGTGGTTCTCACATTTTATTATTGTTTTTGGAATTACCTTAAGATGCTAACGTGTGTTTCTTAATTTGGATGGTTGATTATAGGTAATTAGTCTATGGGATTGAGATTGTCTGAGAAGTAAAAAAAATTATGAAATTGAGGACAAGATTGTAGACTTGATCGAGAAGCATAGGATCTTGTGTACAAGGGCAATTGAAAGAGGCCATGGAAGGGATAGATAAGTAGAAGAAGATGACCAATTTATTTGGGGAACCACTTTGGTGTGAAAAAATGTGAAGAGTGATGTGAGGTTATAATTAGGATGCTTACCATTTCTAAGAACCTGCATAAAAAAATTATTGATAAAATTTGGAGTTTGCTTTGTTAACCCTCGTGTGATAGTATTTTTATTTTTTTGATTGCACTTCATAAGTTATACATGAGTGATATGCCCTTTAAGTAGATTTTTGAATAAAAGAAACATATTGCATTGTAAAAATACAAATATAGAATATTGTATTTCCTTCTTTATTCTCCTTCGTAATTAAATTTGATGAATCATTGCTAGAAAATTTGTAACTAGTCCATTTAAATAATGATATGTTGTGGACATCAATAGTTATTCTTCTATATGAATTGTTATGCAATAATTAAAATGTAAGTTATGAAGCCACCACTAAATATTACTTTGTGATGCTCAAGGAATATATTTTTATAGGAATATAGATAATCATTAGTTGAATGTTTTCTACAAGGTGACACTTTAAATTTCAACATTCTATTTTAGGCCAAGAAAAAAGGCTTTCTATTTTTATCTGGATCCATTCATCAATGGGTAGATTTCATTTTGTTTTTAATATTGTTTAGGAAAAATAGTGACTTATTATTTATTTATTTATAATATATTTCATTTTGAAGTGAAAAATGCATGTTGAATGTGTCACAATTTTTATAATAAAAATTTGATTATGAATTAATTAATCATTTTGTTCATTTACCTATTAATTATAGTGTTGTAGTTGAAGATAACCAAGTATTTGAATATGTAGTATGCAGGAATTAAATGATCTAGGACATGATCCTGACCTTAATCACTATACTATGTTTCAAACACATATAGCAATTTGTATCTTGGTAAATGGATATAAACAACCATCATCCTCACCAATTAGACTAAAACTCTTTTGTTTAATTTATAACTCAATTATATATCCTTTAAACCCTACCTTACTATTATTTTTAAATATTATTTTAAATAAAATTTAAAGTACAATAATTGTGTATAAATTCTCATATAGATGAAATTGAATGTTACAATAAAATCTCTAATTTTATATTTAATAGAATTAAAAAAGTTAGACATTATGTTTTGAACTTTTAACATATGTGATTATATATATATATATATATATATATATATATATATATATATATATATATATATATATATAAAATTAATGATGGTTATACATACAAATAATTACTTTACTAATGAATCTTGACTTTTAATTTTTACAACTAATCATATTAAATAATTGTTCAAACACAAATACCTAATTTTTAATGTTTGAATATATATTCACTTTCAAATTTAATATATTTTAAGATATTATATCTATTATTGTTATATATCAATATGTTATATATAATATATTCTTTCAAAAGACCTATTTAAATAAATTTATGAATTAGATATTAAAAAAAATCCTAAATCCTCTAATTTATTATTCATGTCACTTTGTTAATTAAATTTTAAGGTTTATTAACTAAAAAATATTCTAGTATAATTTATTTACTCAACTTAGTAAATAAAATAAATAAATGATATATTTCACATCAATAAGGTTTAATAAATGTATACATATCTTAATTTATTGCATCAATTGTGGTATGTTGTTATTTTATTTTTTAATATGTTTAGGGCTTTGCTTTCCTCTGTTGCTTTATGAATTTATTTTTGTTTTGTTTTTTTGTTTAAATTTATTTAAATTTATATATTTTTTAAAACTATTACATCAGTTTTTTTTTCTTTAATTTATTCAAGTTAGCTTATTAATTAAATTTTAAGTTTTATTGAATAAATAAGTAGTAAGGTTTTAAATAATTATTTATCAACTTATTCACACCATTACAGTATTTCACTCTTTATCAGAGTTTTAGTTTTTATTCAATTTTTATCAAAGTTTTAATTTATATTAAATTGAAATTTGACCTTAAATAATCTTTAAAACAATGAAGTCACTTTACCAATTCACCTACATCTCATTAATATAAATAATATAAAATAATTCAAACAATTTAATATATATAATCCATTAATTATTATATATACAAAAAACACCATGTTTTACAATTAAATTAATCACAACATTATTTTTAAAAAAACTAACTTACTTAAATATAAACATATGTTTCATTGCCATTTATTACTTCTTTTACTTATTAGTTACGAGCTAACTTTTACAAAACTTTAATCTATTATTTTTTATTGCTACTCGCAATCTGATGAAGGTACGTGAATCTTTAAGTTTTATAATATGTTTATATAGATTGATAAAATCATATTTGAATTGAATTAAATAAGGGAAGGCCCACTAAACACTATTTCTTACAATTAAGAAGGAATTAATTAAATATTAACTATAACCCAAAATATGCTTAATTAGGGTAAGGTCACTTTAATAATTCATGGTTAATTTCCTTGCATTTCAAATTGGTGATACCATAGTTGAGATTAATTGACCTCAATTTATCGTGCTTTAAATGCGTCCAAGTGATTTTAGATAATGATATTTAAATTGAGTCAATATAATAAATAGATAAATTACCATAAATTTATATATATTTAACTTATTATATCTAAATGTTTTGATAAATTAGATTTCAATTATATTAAGTAAGAAACAGGACCGCATTTATTTGACCTCCAATAAAAAAAATGGTAATGGGTTAGCATTTTCAGTAAACAAAATTTACGTTAATAATTTTTTTAATAAAATAATATTTATAAGAACATAAAATAGATTATAAAAGTTTGTAAAAAATCCTGAGATATTATAAACATTACTTTTCTTCATCCAGAAAAAAATATTATTATTTTTGAATATGTGACACCTTTAAACCTGCGTTAAAAAAAATTTAAATAAAAACTTACTTTAAAATAAAATATATATACAAAATTTAAAAAAAAATTAAAAATTGAGTAAGCAAATAAAATCTTAATGAATAATGCATGTTCTAGACTATCTTATCTTATATTAATATTTTTATATATTTAAATTTTGTGCAACTTTACTCTTATTTGTAATTTTTAAATAAAAACATACAGTTATTTATTTAAAAAATATTTTCATGTAGGATAATCTATTTAATATAGATCATTAGTTTACACCATAATATCATTTAGAATGGAATATCATTTTTATTTTCCATTTTTAAATATAATAAATTTGCTTTTAAAAATTGTTGTAAACATGTAACTTATCACATTGATTCATCATGTTAACTAATATGATGAATGCTCATTTTTATATTTTGATTTTTTTAAGTAAAATTTAATTTTTCCATTTAATCAATAAATAAGAAAATGTTGAAGGCCAAATTGCATTCGTAAAGTTGGATGTAAAGTTTCACATATATTTTTAGTCTATCTCTAATACCATCTTTGATTTAAATAAATAAAATATTAGAATAAATACAACGTAAAGACAAAATTAAAGTTGCATCCATGTCCCCTACTAATGTATTTTAGGTTATGATGGTAGCTGATGTTTGGGTGACTTTGTTATTAAAGTGACTTTAAATGTTACACTGTATCCAAATTTAAATGTGGTACTAAATATGACTTCAAAGTGACATTAAATGTGATTGTAAGTTTGATTTCAAATTTTTATAATACATTAGAATAATATTTAGTTAATTTATTATAAATTATTTGTAAGTAAGACTCTTCTAAAAAAAACATATATGATGTCATCTTTCTAAATCTGACTTCAATGTGACATTAAATGTGACTGTAGGTTTGATTTTGAGTTTTTATAATACTTTAGAATAATGTTATCTAGTTAATTTATCATAAATTATTTGTAAGTAGGACTCTTCTAATAAAATATTCCCTTCAAGCAGTTCAAACATATATGATATCATCGTTCAAGATGCCTAGTGTTGTGACCAAAGCTATCTCAAGCTTCAAAATGATTTTCCTTTGGAATGGATTAGATATTAGAAAAAAGAATTGAATACTTAGGAAAAAAAAATTTTGCTAAGGTCGGGGGAAGGCTTGGTTCAGAGATTGTAAAGACATGGACATATATTTGGGCTATAATTTTTTCTATAGAATGTAAAAAGAAGGTGATAGGTTATGAAACATATTCTACAGAGAAAAATATTTAATTAATAAAAATAGAGCTATGTCTTTTACTCAATAGGAGCTCCGTAGAGAATAGGCAATATGGAGCTTTTTGAAAGGTTACCGAGGAATCCCAATAAATAAGTTTTGATGGAAGGTCTAAGAAGAGATAAAGTGGATTTTTGGGTTGATTCATAGATCAATTCCAGCCAATTAGATAAGATGTTTGGGAAAGGTTAATATATTTTTTAGTTCACAAAGGGAATCAAAAGTATCTGTTTATTTTGAGATGAAATTTATAGAGTAAAGGAGAAATAATTATAAATGAGTGTGTAAGACATACTTTATATTTGAGAAGATGCTTAAATTATGTAGGGAACTCAAATATATTAAAGTTTTATAGCAACACATGAGGTAGTTATTTAACCATATTTTAAATTTAAAAAAAATTGAGATTTGAAAAATTGAATAAAATGAAATGAGATAAAGTAGTACACCTTTATGGAAATGAAACTAGACTACTCTTTATCCTATAGCTCATTATGGAGAACTATTTAACCATCATTTGAAGATATGTATAAATTTAATGAATAGAAAATTAAGAGTGATTAACTCCTAATTTTGAATAAGAAAACATACTCTTGGCTTGAAAGGATGCATGCTTCAAAATTTCATGACTGGGGAATAATATCCAAAATGGTGTAACTATTATGGGTTCACTAGTTTTGATGCAAAAGTCATTGAGTGTCACCAACATGAACATATACCACTTGTAATAAATGATGAAACCACTCAAATGGTTTTCCTATAATTAATGCTAGGTCCATTAAGTGTCACTATACTTAATTGTACATTTTTTTGTAACAGATCGAATATTACCTCTACAGACATATCTGGTTCTTTGAAAAGGAATAAGCATCATGCCTTTGAAACTATACATTTAGTCTTCTAAAATGTAATATTAAAACTTTTAACTTAAAATAAGTATGAACATGAATAAGTATCATCCCCAATGAATATTGTGCCAAGTGATATAGAATGCCAAGTACCTATATGATCAAATTTAACTATATTTTATGACATGTAGCTTTGATCTAGTAATTATCTTTAATATGCTCTTGCATATGCATTCAAGTGTGTATAACAATATACTTTGAGTCTTTGAAAATAGATTGCATATGCATGTCACATGCTCCTATAATCTTTATCAATGTGACCATGACTTTCAAGTGTTTGATTTTAGAATTCCTTCAAATATTTGAAAACATGTACTCTGTAGCTTTTAACCCTATACTCTTTCCTAATTTTTAATCATGTAGTATTGGATATGTAGGGCATTCCCATTATGATGCCCCAATTGTACGATGAGTGATGTAACCTATAAGTCACTCATCTAATAATAAGTGTTATTTTTACCATGTGATAACTATATAATAATGTAGTTTTGGTGTCATCATGTGGAGAGTATTTTATCATGGAAATGCAATTTTCATTGAATCATGTATTTAACATATTGGCTGTGAGGCATACAATTTTCATCACTAGATAGATTTAGGAATCAATCATGTAGTATATTAATGATCTCTAAAGTATAATACATAGTAAAAGTGCATGATATATATCATGGAACCACTAATCAATCTCAACAAACACATAAAGAACAAATCACAGTGTCACACAATAAGATCAAGGGCTGCATATAAGTGACATGAATAGATCATAAAAAACAGTGCCAAGGACCATATAAAAATAACATTAGGAATGTCACAAAGAGGGGACATGAGAAAATATTGCACATATAAGTTAACATCACACACATATGGTCAAGGGTGTGAAATAATGAAAGTATGCAAATGTATCATAAGAAAATATCAAACACATAAGGAAAAGGGGAATAAATAAGGACTTACTAAAATGTCACACAAACAAATATCACATGCATAGGGTAAAGGGCCACAAATAATGGACATGTTAAATTATCACACATACAACAAAAATCTCTCATATTGATTTTCAATTATTTTTTATGCAAGGGAATGGGGCCATACATAATAAACAATTTATGTCTATATTCTTATGTTGGAAAGTGAGAAACATTGAAGGATAATAAAATTAGTGAAAAATAGTTTTTTTTCATCAATATATAACAATCTCAAATTATATCAAAGTAACATATGCACGTAACACAATGTAAGACCTGATTAAGTAAAAAACAAATTTAAGATTTGTATCTTAGAATGGCATTTGAGTTCATAGATAGATATAACTTGGTATAATGTGATAATAGAATTTAGATTCCCTTAGCATTGGCATTTTTACTATGTAGAAGGGAATCCAATATCTAAGAATCCATGTATAATATGTACTACATCACACTTATATACCTTATTACATGTGTGTAAATTAATAATATGGTACCTACCAAAATATGTGATAAATAAAAAATGTAAAAAAGTAGTAAATTTTGTCACACTCAGGTCTTGATTTTTTTAAAAATATTTTTATAGTTTTCATAATTTTAAAATATTTTATTATTTTTGTATTTTTAACATTATTGAATGGAAAATAAACTAGAATATGATTATTTCAATGGGAGGATCATAGTGTGTGCATATATCATCTAATTGGACAACAACATTAATCTAAATATAAAAACGCGTAAGATGTTCCAACATAATCATCTTGATTATTGATCATAGAATATTTTGTTAAATGTAACTTGAGAAGTTTCATGATCTATTTGAGTCTAATTTATAATATGGTAATGTGTTCCTCTTTTTGTTCATTATCTAAAATGTTTAGATGTCTTAGGTATGACCTTATAACAAATTATACAAGATTTAGATTTCTTTGAGAAATGATTAACTCTTTGATATGAATATTTATTTTTAGGAACATGTACCACCATACCCTATAATGAATGTATAGAAATAGTTTATATATGTGAAATGGTTGATTATTAATCATTTTTTGGAATGGGTGCAACTATTTTTGTATTATGCTCTTTAATAGGTGATGCAACCAAATGAGGTTGTGGTGGGGGAGGAGGAGGAGTTACCACTGACTATGGAGGTTAATCATAAATAAATACTTGATCTTTGATCATTTTATTATAATTTATGTATTTTATGCATCTATTTATGTGGATTGTATTATATGAAGCTTATGTATCCAAGGGAATCCTAATAACATATCACATACCCTTGAAATCAACAAGAATAGAAATGGAGTATCCATTATTGTTGAACCAACCTAAAGAAGTATAACCATGTATCATAGACTATTATGTGTATGTCCATTGAATGTTTTGACTATTATAGATTTAGCTATTAAATATTACCCTATGTATCTAAGATTATAGAGGAGTGTCATTGTACATGCATTTTCACTTAGCCCATTGATAATCATGACAGTGTGTATATATTGTTAGTTGATATAATGATAGATAATTAGTGCATGTTTATATAAATCATCATTACTAATTTAAATATCATCATGTGTGATCACTATATGTTTTGCTATTGTTCCTATAAATGTACCTAAAAAGATCACCTTTTTGATGCCCATATGTTAGATGAGGGGGATTTACATTCTAAGCATGGTGTACTTTTAAAATATTTGTATGCTCTATAGTACCAAGATTTTATAATGCATTACTAAAGGTTTTCAAATTTTTATTTCCATTTTTTCATGGGTGTGCTTAGCTAAATAGTATTTTTTATTATTAGTAAAAGGTGGATTTTGTTTTAAATAGGGACCCAAACCCTATATACATGAAACAAGTTGAGAGGTTATAAAAATTTAGACATTATAAAAAAATAGTGATGATAAAAACCAAACAAGGCCTCAAAAATAAAAGTCTAATGACCCAAAATGATAAAAAGATAACATAAACATAGCCTTAAAATAAAAAAGACCATATTGAATCATTGTATTTTTGAGATCTAAGGGTCATATGTCATTTAATATTTCATTTTTCTCTCTTACTATTGTTTACTACTATCCACTCACCCATTTTTATAAATCTAAATTCTTTATGGTTCCAATTGGAGACTGAGATTTATATTCTCCTGAATATATCACCAATTGTTTTGACTGAGATGATTATAGCTCTAAATTTTAATCTCTATAAATAGGTTGAATTAGAATCAAATGCAAATCTATAAGAGTGTAAGGGATGTCCTTATGAACTCCATTAATATTTTGAAAACTTGAATGTTCCTCATAAGGAGTAGTCATTTAATATTCCTCAAAATATGCAACATGGATCTCAGGTGTTGAACATTCAAGCATTAGATGTGAAGGGAAAATATATTTCCTCTAGGATGTTTCCTTGTTATTATGAGAAAACTATAATATTTAGTTAGATTAGTTATGTTAAAGTAATTATGATATAAAAACAAAATGCTTTTTAAGTCAATAATTTGTGATGAAGAGTGATCACCAACTTGTAGAAAAATATTATTTGTAAGATCCTTTAAGGTGTCAATAATGACCAAAATTATGCTAAAATTTGTATTATGAAAGTCCTTAGTATTAGGATGAATTTGTAAAAACTTTCCCAGGAAATTACCTATGGGTTATAACTAGATTCATTCCAAAACTGGAGCAAAAGGTAAGAAAGATGGACCCAAACATGGCTTTCACTAAGAGGTTCAGTTAGAGGGTTAAAAAAAGGACACCAAGGTTTCAAGATTAAAGGATGATGTTTCATACACCAAAGCTAGGATTGAATCACTTCTTTATCCTTTATGAGATCAAAAAAGACAATAAATAATCTTTTGTCATTAAGGTAAATTTCAACATCACATTACAAATTAGAGTAGTATATATTAGAGGTTTAGATGGTACCTTGAAGATCTTAATAGAGGATTTCCCCTTAGCATTTATGTCTTCAACCATGGATAGAATTTCACTATAGCTCAACCCTTTATTTTACACAAAGGGGGA
>JARHVA010002013.1:365000-475000 GCA_037957365.1 Torreya grandis | reverse complement strand
CTATTGAGGGTTGAATTGAATTATTTTATGTTACAAAATAATTAAGAGTAGGAGTGGATAAAGGAAAATATAAAACTTGACATATCTAGTCATCAATAGCTCATATTTAGCTTTCATTACTTTTTTAAATTATCTTTTTTCACTTCAACATTATTAATGGCTTGTAATTGTCATGGTGGAGGTAACTAAATTTTGAACATCACAATGGTTTTGCATGATTTATTTAAAACACTGAGAAAATTTTCCTTATGTACGTGCATGTTAGAATCTAAAATATATAATAACACATTTAAGATTTCAAAGATGGCATAATAAGAAATAAAATCCCATATAATAATGTGGCTTGTCACTTGGATCCTTACACTCCAGATGAAATGGCCTAGGACATGTAGCTTGGATTACCAAATGGATAGGTTACCTCTTAGAATGATATAGAAACAATGTTTGTCAATGAGTTATGAGTGCCTATTGATCCCACAATCATGTATTATTATTGTTCATATAGACATAAATAACTAAATGACCCCATGAGCATGCTATCACTCATTTCCATTATTTTTATAGGATATTTAAAGACCCCAAAACATAATAAAAGCATATACCAAACATTTTTATTTTAGAGTTTTAGACCCCATGACTTCTATGTTTGTCTTAAAGACTCCAATGATACTCATATCTCTTTTTTTGGCATTTCATGAAACCATGACTATTATTAACTAAATTATACCATAATGTAAAGGATCTAGTCCATTGCCTTCACTAGGAAAGCTAAGTATTCATGTATAATATCCCTCTATTGAACTAATTATCAAGTGTTATGTACCAAAATAATAACTAAATTTATGACCCAAAACCCTTCAATTACATTCCTATGCATGAACAAATCATCCCTCTAATTGATGTGTTACCTTAAACAAGCAATCAACAAGTTGTTCATGTGGCCTATAATAATGTTCCTACTAAACCTAACATAAGTGGGTATGATAGTATAAGTATAAATAAACAAGATGTTCTAAATATTTAAATAATTAAACACCTTCTAGTGCTACATGTAATTAGATGCAATTTATTTTATTTACATTTTTAAAAGTTCTAGTGCTTGTATTAAAATAATTCCACAAGTGAGAAATAACCAAAATATAAATGTAATCCATAAAATAAGAAATTTATAGAAGATGGTTAACATATTGACAAATGACATGGTTGATTTATGGAGACAAGTACCTCAATATTTATGTGAATAAATATCCAAAGAATAGAAAAGTTTAATTCCAAGGAACCAATCACTAGTGGAATACTCAATCTAAAAATGGTGGTGTGCCAAGTCCTATTGATACCATAAATTAAAATAATAACAATAATGGAAACATCATTAATTTTGAGTTCCCCACTTGGTGTGGACTAAGTAACATAGATGAACATATTGAAACTAGTTGTACTGATTTCTATTGGTTCAAACATATTTCAAAAGGAGATTGAAAATATTGAGATAGTACCTACCCTTGATAAATAATTTGAGATAAAGTGGATAGAATCCATGTAATGCCTTGGTCCTATAGATTTATAAATTACCATATGAAAGTTATAATGTGATGAAATATAGTTTGGATGAAGTTCATAAACTTAATTAGTTTGAAAGGTGTGATAACTACACAATAAGGATTAAATAACAAACACATGTATCAATTTCTAATACTCAAAACAATATTCAAGTTATCACTTATGAAAATTCTAATAATAACCCATTTCCACCTAAAGAACCTAACACATCTTCATTACTAAATAACAATGCTACATCCCCACAAACCAATAAATGTTTAGAAATGAAGAAAATAGGATACAATAATGTTAAAGACATGAACAAAGGAAAAATAATATACAAATGTTTGAATTATTAAAATTTTCTAATTAAAATCATTTATTGTTAAAATCTTTGTTTATGTATAAGGATAAAGAATCTAATATAATAGTTGATGCACATATTTATATTTACAAGGAAATGACTAAAATTCCTTATTTCCTCCTAACATTCCATATTTTTAGGAAAAAATTAAATAATTATTTGGTTTATTCAAGTGCTTTGGCTAACATGGTACCTTTCTAAAATTTCAAGAATTTAGGTTTGACACCTGCTAATCAAACAAAAATGAAGCTCAGATATAAAAATATAAAGTAATGGTGTTTTGGTGAATTGAATCAAACTCACATGTACTTGCATTCAAATCTAAGGTTACAATAATTTTTTAACTTTAAATTAATTTATATACTAGATGAATATGACATGATCTTTATCATATATTAGCCAAAAATGTTAAATGGATATATGGTGACTGATTTCTCCCATATATGGCTCCCATGTCATGGTATACCCAATCAAATCAAAATTGTGAGAGAGATAAAAATGATACATTTAATCATCCAATAAGAAAATACCAATGAAAAATTGTATGTTAATCAAGATCTTGGGTCCTATAGAATTGAGTGTAAGATAAAATCTTGTAATAACATTACTATCAACATGTTATTTGTGAAAGATAAAATAGAAAATGAATGTGAATAAATTCAAAATGGGATTCAAGAGATGAAACAGTTAGATGAAGAAGATACATCTTATACACATAAAACACCCTCATCCTATATTTTTTTCCCTTTCATATAGGGATTTAAATCATGTTGAAGCACATATAAATATGGTTTTTAGTTCAAATTTTCACCATTGGGCCTAATGGAGGTAGAAATAAGTGTTCCTAAACATTATACTCCAAGTTCAGAAGAATATTTTGCAAGATATATAGATAAAAACATCACCATTTTAAATAGATCAACACATAATTCAACCTTAGAGGGTGAAACCAAAAGGTCATTATTAGTTGATGAACATAACACATGAAATATTAAGATTGAGAAAAGGAACAAGGATGTTATCAGCTATGAAACACCCACATCTAAACTTCCACAATAAATAACTAAATAACATCTATGGACCCTGAAGATTAATGGTTCTAAATACAAACATAGGTGTAGTGTTGGAATTTAAATTATTAATCCAAGAGAAATGTCTTATTTAGATGCATTAATGTTGTTATTTTATTGCATGAATAAGGTAATTGATTATTTAACAATTGTTCTTGGGCTCCATTTCCTCTTAAGAGGAAATTCAAAAACTTGATGATATTAAGTGACTCAATATTGGTGGTCAATAAAGTTAGAAGATAGTATGCTTGTAATTAAATGTCCTTCATAAGGTATCATAACCATTTATGGAATTCAATATAAGATTTTGTTTGATTCAATATATAAACTACGCCTCATAGAAGAAAATATATGATAAATACATTTCCATTACTATGGTGAATATGTCTTTAGTGGAGTCAGTATCTATTCCATCCATTCCAGATAAAGTCAAAAACTTGTAGGTGAACAATGTTGATTATCGTACATTGATTATATTACTAATACCATTCTATTTGAATCCAAAATTATAAATGAAGTTTATAGACATGAGTTTGATCTAGACAACTAATCAGTGATAAATCTAAAAATGAATAACATGCAGAAAGGTATGGTTTTATTTGAAATTTCGTTTAATGTGGAATATCAAGATTAAAAATAAAAATCAAATCCTTCCAAGGGTATATTTAATGATAATTACAATCTGAGCAATGTTGATGATTTTAAAATGTGATTTTAAGCATAACTTGTACTAAAGTAAATAATTTTGGGATTTCACAAGCTGTAAAGTATTTTAGAGATGTCATAGCTTAGATTTATGAAGATTTGAAGGTAATAAATAATTCAATCAGCACTCATACCATTAATATAAAACTACAAGTTTAACCTTTTCATATGAGGATAAGATATGTGGATACTTTCCTAGTGTCATTTCAAAATTGTACTTAGCCTTGCACACTTGAGAAAATGTCAACAAGAGAAAATATCTTGGGAAGGATTTAGCACACAGATGGACCAAACACTGACAATGATTAGAATGTACTAATAGAGGGCATCTTTAGTTCCCTGCTACTTATAGCTCTGCATGAACTAAGGTGAGAGGACCTAAGGGGTAGCTTGATCACATGGAGTGTTAATGCAATTAAATCTCCATGGGGATTTTTGGCACACAAGAAAAAAAATATAACTAATGCATATCCAAATTTTCACATTCTACCCTAGAAGGGTTGTTACACAGAATAAACAAATGTATCAGGCCAGACACAACTTATTGAATATAGCTAGGGAAATGATTTCAACCTTCATTCTAAATAAATTTTCAACAATAAGGAGATAAATAGAAGACTACAATTCTAATATTTAGAACACAAAATATAGACACATTTTAATTATACATTTTTTAATGCATCTATAGGTAAATAACACTCATAATATGCAACAACTATATTATTTGTATGTTACAATAGGGTAGGCTGATTTTGGTAGTTATAGAAAAGAGTAGTGTGCTACTAGTTTTCAAACAACATGGATTCTTTCAACATTCATGACATCAATCATTTTCAAAAATGTAAAAGATTGAAATGCAAGCTAAGGTAAATACCAAGATTAGTTTACGTTTATGCATGTCAATCAAATATAAATACCTAAATTATTTTGTGATACCATAAAGAATTAAATATAACTAGATATTCAACTACTTGTTCCTATCAAATCAATAAACCAATAGTGCCCCTAAGAGGTTATCAAGAACATATTTCAAAACCACAATGAAGAAAGGGGTTTATAACCTATATCCAAGTTGAAGATGATAACCATTCATAAGAATTAAACTAGATATCCAATTAACATAATTTTTAAAATAAATAATTTCAATTCATCAATAATAAAGAGTAAAAACCACTACCTATACATGCCTTTGACCACTTATTTACAAATCTAAAATCTTCTTGGACAACTAACCTTCCTCTTATGCATACTACATAATAGCCTTGGATTGCAATGATGGAATTTAAACACACTAGATCCATGGCCATTTAAGAAATCTTATTTATAATGGTCCACCTTGATCTTGTAGATCTACAATACTTCTCCCATGGATGTGTTTGAACAAGAAAAATATGGTAAAATGCAAGACTTAGGTTATTTTTACCTTTTACACCTTTGGACTCCAACATTATTTTCCACACATTTAATTTTTTTACATTTTTAATTTTTAGAGTTTCGTCCAAAAATTTTAATGCTGAAATGCATTACTTTTCACCTTTTAGCCTTATGGGGAACTCTAGGTCTCATTACCAATTTTTCACTTTGTTTGGGGGAAATTCAAAACTTAGCAATACATTTAAAACTTGTAAATTGACAACTTACAATTCCCAATTGAAGTTCCCCTAAAATTTTCCCACAAGGAATTGGGAACTCTAAGTATAAATTGTAACTTGTTTTTTTTCAAATTGAAATTTTTAGTCACAGTTCTCATCAAAATTTCCCATAAAAAATTAGGAACTCCAAGTGCAAATTACTGCTTATAAATTTGCAACTTGTAATTTGAAGTTATAGTTCCCCTCAAAATTTATTGTAGGGAACTAAGAACTCCAAGTGGAATTTTTAATTTGCAAAAATGTGAAATTACAATTCCTATCAAAATTTCCCTCAAGGAATTGGTAACTCCAATTGTAATTTATAATTTACACAAATGCAAAATAGGAATTGGCCTTGAAATTTATGCTTTGAACTAGGAACCCATGTTTGACCATCATTAACTGGTGGGTTATAGAGATCTAACTACAATTTGTAATTTGCATATTTTCAAAAACGCTGAATTACATTCTTCCATGAAATCTCCCTAGAGTTCCTCTTTAGTTGACTTTCTCCATGATGAGTTGAGTGTTGGGATTGGGAGAGTTGACTACATGTTGTAACTTGCATTTTAAGACTTGAATTTTATAAGATGTTTCTCCCACCAAGTTATCCCATGGAAATTTGATCTTCATTTACAAGTTTTAGAACTTGTAATTTATTGACATTTCACCTAACTCTATTCCAACCTAGTTTAGCAGAGCACCTTGTCTAAAATCTTCTCAGAAGCCAACCCTTTCCTTAGACATTATTTGATTTTCCACATAATAATCTATATCTAAAATGTTACATTGAGATTCCATACTCCCAAATAATTCTTCAGCCATTGAAACCAGACTAAGAAAATATGGTGTCCCTCATCCATTAGCCATATAATCACACAATCCTAAGGCATCATCTAAAATGAATATCCCTAAAACTATATTAATAGAATTGAAGATATCTTAAAAACTTATAATAAATGAATAATCAAGTTCATATTTTGTATCTTTCCACTCCAAAGCTAAACTGTAAATGGTCACAACCATAAAACAAAGTCTAAAGCAACCCACACTCAATATTTGAGACAAACTTGATATCAAAGTCCAATCCTCTATGTCTAAGTTATTAGGACATGGAAATGAATTCCAAAATTCAATATCATGTCCACCATTAAAATTATATTCAACCTCTTTGATTGGTCTCATCATAATAAATTATGTTCTAGTCACCAACAACTCTTGCACCCCTAAACTATCTCTCTCACTTTGGGAAGATATCTTAAGTTGATTCCTATAGATAACCACTTGCTCCCAAGATTATTTAGCTTTTAAAAAATATTTAGTTATTCATAATGAACATCCTTGACTTCTATAATTCCATAAGTGAACTATATGCCTTGAATATTTCAGCACATTACATTTTTTACAATTGATGTTTTGAATGAGATTTGATTAAAATCCCTACCTTTAGCATCAAAGAGCACAAGTATGCTACATATTAGTCAAATATATGAATTTGGAACATGATATATCATTTTGTGATGGTTTATCACAATTTATTGTACATTAATTTAATCTTATCCTCCTTGATATTTATAGGTACCATTATAACCATTCATAAGAGCAAGTTTTATGGGTGAATAGTGTCTAATACATTGACCATTTACCTAGGCAACTCCCTTTCCCATTTTAGACATGTCCAATGCAATAGGATCAAATCCAAATATTCAAAAAAAAAATCAATCTTTTATTTTTTTAGATTTACTTCAAAACCTTATAAAGGTGAATGATTGTATCTAGATTCTAACAATAAATCTAATGCTTGAGCACTTATAGTCTCTATTGATATGAGATGTTCTTATGTCTTCTCCATTTATTCTTGGACCTATGTAAAGTGTCACTAAAATTCAAAAGCCTTAGTTGAGAGTTTCTATGAAAATGGACTCCTTGGCAACTTATGTTCAAGGATTTTTAGCTTAGGGCTACACTTGGGGCTTTTATCAAATGATAACCTATTTACATTAATTGTTTTGGGCCATCCATGTAGAATTTGGTGTTAAACAAGTAGTGTTAGATAAATACACATCTCTTCTTGACTTGTATGCCCTTATTAAAACCCTCAGGTCACTACCAAATATGGAAAAAACACATGTACCATCATCTTGTTTGTTAAATTCCTTTGTTGAAATATGTAGGCCTTTTTGGTCAATCAGTTATATGAGGGATTAGGAAATTGTGAAGCAATTTACAATTAACAAAATTTCTTTCCTAAGTTACATCCTTAATGAATATCTCTACCATATGCTTCTCCATCAAGATTTAGAAGAAAATGAACAACTTTCAAGCTAGAAAACTTGTCAAGTTGCATTTGGGCTCCATATCTCTATCATTGACCCCTTTTATATGTTGTGATCAATAAGTTTAGGAGTATGATTTACATTTTTCAATTTTAAATATTGTAAATATGTAGTTTATGTTGACATTTTCACTGAGTACTTACCCTTGGCCCAATCTCTTCCACAAACTGACACCCTTTCCTTTTATGTGGGGTCCAAAAACTTACAAAAAAATTACAACTTTAATTTTTCACAAGTGCTTTTGGTATGTACTTTTATTGTAGAAATTCTTGACAAGATTTTATATCTCTTTTAAAACTCAATAAAAGTTATAGATTTACCCAAAAACTCCACCATTCTTCCATTCATCCTCTACAATAAGAAAAGTTGAAACATTGTCTTATTCCTTGTAATTTTATACATGGACACTCTACTCACATGGACAACATGCTATTTTTGGAAGACTTTGTCTTTTAATTTTTGCATTCAACTCCCACCTCTGAACCCACATGAACCCAAAATTAATCCTACATGGATTTTAGTTTTGGAAAGCAATACTGGCTCTCACCCAAGATGTACAACCCTTGTAGGTGTGCATAAAACCTCATAACACAAGACTAATTACCAATCGATTGGGCCATGAATTCAACACTTTAGAAACTTATCCGTAAATAACCATGGAGTCTTAACAAAATAAGGGTGGATTAATAAAAATAGATCAGGAGGATCTAAAATTGAACACACAATAAAAAATAATGAAAGGAACTATACAAATAATGGCCCATCAGATGAGAAACAAAATAACAAAGCAAGAAAACTATACACTATATAATACCATATATAATTATGGACTCAATCAAGGAAATGTTTTAGATGTCTACCATTAGCTGGAAGCTCCAATATTTCACCATCCAAGTCTCTCAAAAAGAAAGTATGCTCCTCAATATAATAATTAATAGAATAAAGACCTATCCACAAGGCATCAAATTTACCATGTTCACCTTTTTCCTCATGTTTGTTGTCCCAAAGTAGAACTAGATCACCAACCTGAAAGGTTCTTGAAGTGACCTTCCTATCGAATATCCTCTTGAGTATTTACTTGAACTTGAGGTGTCTTTCATGAAATTATCTTGGAATTTCATCAAGCTCAATAATATAGTTCATCTTGCTTCCATAGTGGTTTATTTTCTCATCTTTCTCTAGTTGTTGCATGAATTGATAGGTTGGCAACTACAAATCCATAGGAAAAATAGCATTAAATCCATAAACAATCTCAAAATGGATTTTTCTTGTAGCTCTCTTAGGAATAATCTTATTAGCCTAAAAATTAAACTTCAGTTGTTCACCCCACTTCATCTTTTTTACTTCTAAATTTTATCTAATGATCTTGAGCAAGTTTTTATTACCTGATTTTGCTTGCCCATTTCCTTGAGAGTTATAGTTGGAAGTATAAGTTAATGTGATCCCATTATATTTTCACAATGCCACTAAAGGATTAGATATAAAACTAATGAAATTATTAATAATTACCTTAATAGGAACACAAAATCTATAAATAATCTGATTTAACAAAAAGTTCGCAATGAACTATGTGTAAATTATTTAGTTTCAACTAGTATCCATATATGTCTAATGCTTGATGAATCAACAATTTCCCCAATGAAATCCTTTCCCCAATATATAAATGGGCCTTTAATTGTCACAAGATGTAAGGGAAGAGATCCATAAGATTTCAACCTTCCTGAAAAGTGATGACATTTTTTGTAATTTATAATTTTCTCAGCAACATCCTTGAATAGTGACAACCACCAATAACTAGATCTCATTTTTTTCTAGAGTTGTGACTCTAGGTGTAATGTGACCACCACATACTCCACTATGAGAGTCCTCAATCAAATATGTAGTTTTTTATTCTACTAGGTATATTAGGAGAACCCCATCTAGATTATTCCATGCATTCCCACTATCAGTCAAGAGGTATTTTTTGAAAATAAGTTTGAGAGTTTTTCTTTGGTTCTTGTCCAAGTCAAGGAGATAATTCAGATTTTGAAATTAATAAACATTTTATTTATACCATGGAGATATGATAACTTGACTCAAATTGTTATCAACATTAAAAACAAAATTTTCTACCTCACTAGCTTGTAAATTGTCTCAACCATGATCTTCTCTAGACCCATCCCTTTCACTAGCTTAGTGGTCTTAATATCCATGTCATACTCTTAAAAATTGTTGACCCACCTATATATCTTGATAGATGATTCAATCAATGTTAATATGTCCTTACCCATGGTATTAAAAACATAAAAAACAATCCTAAAACTTAGAATATAAGGGATGAATGTCTTAAAAGCCTTCAAAAGGGCCAAACCTTATTTTTCCATGATGGTGTAATTAAATTCAAAACCTTGCATAGATTTTCAAAATAAAGTTATGGTTGGTTCATGACCATCTTTATTATTTTTCAACAATACAAAATTAATAGTATTATGAGATGCAAAAGAGAAAATTTGAAATGCTTTCATGTAATCAAGGCTGGCTAAGACAAAGGTAAATTTTAAGGCTCTATTGATATCATTGAATGCATGTTCAACCTTCTCCTCCCACTTGATGGTCTGGCCATTCTTTAGCATGTAATTAATAGGCAAAGTATTCTCTACAAAATTATACAAAAACCTTCTTACGAAGTTGACTTATCTAAAGAAGGGATATAATTCCCTTCTTGGATTGTGGGATAGGCACTTTGTCAATGGATTCTACTCACTTGGGGTCAATCAAGACACCATCCTTAGACACTATATTTATTAGCAACCTATCTTTATTTACTCCAAAGTGACACTTCTTAGGATTAAACAAAATGCCAACTTACTTTCATCTAATAAACACTTTCTCTAGATGCTCCAAATGATCCTCTCTACTCTTGAGTACATGGTGGTATAATCCTGATACATAGTGAATAACTATTTTGAGAATATTAGAGTTTTATTATTTATTTAGTTAAGGGTCTAAGTTAATTAAACTAGTAAATATTATGAAAAAAATTAAGCTACTAATTTGTATAATTTAAATTTAAATTAAATATTTCTAAAAATAGTAATAAAGGAGAGAAAATAAGACTTAGCTAGAAACTGACTAATATGGTTATTGCAAGGTCTAGAATTTACTATGAAAGACTAAGATAATGTCATAAATTAGGGTATATCATTTGTTTTATGATTGTCATGGAGCATCAAAATAAGACACTCTAGTGTCTGGTGTCATAGTCCTCTTCTACCATTTTTTTTTAGGAGACCCAAGATTTATGGGTTTTATTCAATATGTCCATGTGAACCTTCCTATGAGATATTGACTATTGGTTTTCCATGGAACTCCCTATATAGTATATTTAATCTTTAAATAGTATACTCCATTATGATTTAATAAAATTTGGGAAGGTGGGGGGGAGGGGGGGTTAGTATGTGTAATATGCACTGAACGTGTATTCACACCCCTTGTGTTGACACATTGTCTACATATCAATACTTTGAAGAGGGATCAAGCCATATGTAGCTCTTCCACTCAATGTGTTTTTTTGAATAGTGTGTATGAAGATGAAATTTTTTAAAATTGGGTATGCTTAAGGTGACTAGGGATTGGTGTAAGAATTTAAATAAGCTTGTGGTTGTAATGGATGGTTGTATACAGATAATAGGGAAATATGCTTGAGTAGTCTTGCTATCTTTATGATATTTTCCAACCCCTTATAGATGAAATTTGAATGGGATTTTATAGGGATCTATTAGTCATGGATAGAATGTATTCATGTTAGGATAATAATAAGAGGAATAGGAACTAAAAGAAACTAATCCTTGGAGGTAAAAATGTACTTGGACAAGAGCATCATAAATGGACAACCTAGGGTTTGGTGCTATAGTCTAATTTGGGCACTATAGTCTTGAAGAAATGAGACCTATGGGAATGAAATAATAACTAGAAATGCTACCTAGAGGAGGTGAAATCACTATTTCAAAGGTTATGGATGACTTGGAATTAATGAAAATATGCCTATGGATTGGGTATCACAAGCCACACTCCAGATACAAATTTTCACATTCTATATGACCACATTTGTGCTTGTATTATTCTAGTGATGTACCAAAGCATAAAATTAGGATAAAAGAAAAATAATAAGCATACCTAACTTACCTGTAAGGGTGAAGCTCATGAATCTATGTGATGTTGGGTGATGTTAGGTATGTGTTGCACCAAGATTAATATCATGAACAAAGCTAAGTACTCAATTATTTAAGAGTGGATCAAGAATACAAAGGTTATCACTTTCACTCCATCATCACCCACTAAGTTAATCTATGTAATCATTCATGTGGTAATTGATGTTTAGATAGTGTGTCCAACTCCACTGAGTAGGTGGCTCAAGAATACAAAGGTAAGCTAGTCATTTGGCTCCAACGTTCCCCTATGAAATAAAACTATAAATTGATACTAGTATGAATGTGTGTTCTATGGGATGGAAATAAAGCCCATGAATGCTCCATAATATGATAATGTGGTAGGGATAGTTAAATGTGTACAAAAAACTAGGCCAATATTAGCTAACTAAATAAAAGTGGAGATTAGTCTTATATGAAAGCCTCTCTAAAACTAGTGAATAGGCTTATATGGAAGCCACTCAGAAATGATGGAGGTTAGGCTTGGATAAAAGCCACTTCAAAATGATGCCAACTACTTATAAATTGAATAATAAATATATCTAATAATAATGTCTAGTTAGTATATTGAATTAAAAAAGAAGAGAAGTCAAATGTGTTGCACACATTACCCCCAATCATTGGTGTCTAAAACATATATTTTGATCTAGAAATTATACCAAATACCTAATCTAAAATTTGAAGTGAGATCCATCATGCAACACATGATACCCCTTTTATTTGGATTCTCTAATAAAAACTATACTAAAATTGTTGAATCTAAATTGGTCTATATGATCAAAAAACTATAGATAAGCTTACCTTTCTGCTTGTGTCTAGAAAATCTAGTTTTTTGTTGTTTGGATAGGAGTGCCAAAAATAGACACCCTATTATCTAGTGTTGTATTACAATCATGGTGCTATTATCTTGGGATAATTTTGACGACTATTCTATAATTTTCACTATCTACCTAGTTTGTTCTACCCATCTTAAAGTTTGGTTGTTCTTATAGGTGTTTTGAAAAGTACTTTTTTGATAGTTAAGAGCTTTGATCTATGTGACAAAACCCCTATTTATCTCCCCCTATTATAAGGGTAGGAACAAAAATTCTATAATGACTACCCTTTGAATAAATATCCCTACACGTGTGTTATGCTACAAAGTACATTATATAGTAATGATAATCAACAAGATATTTCAATATATAACATGGTTTATAATGGAGATTATTAGATCGACAGGGGTATTCCTAGATAGATATAACAATATAACAACATGTGAAATAGAGTAAGATAGAACTATAAGTCTGGTTAATTATTAGTTGTTAGTTGGCAAGGAGGGATGGATCATGATGTCCATCATGGCATTTAACAAAGAAAGATAATGCATGATGTAGATCATGGCATTGAAAACAATTGAAAAGGAATCAAGCAACAATCACACAAGGCAAGAAGCAAGAAATATACAAGAGTGGACAAGGGGCTAAGTAAACAAGGGACATGGTCACATGTCACTCAAAATGAAAAACAAGCATGCAAGGCATATTAAAATGCCACATACACATACAATTGAAATAATCATGGTTGGACCAAGGGATAAAAGCATATATAAGAGTACAAGAAAAGGATATTGTCAAATATCATAAGGCATACACATTAATAGAAGCAAAAGACATTGGCAAATATCTTAAGGTACCTATAGGAAATAAAGTAGGAACTGAGAAATGAAATCACATCTAGTTATCTAAAGTAAAATGGGAATGCATATAAATACTAGAAAGTCAATCTCATCAAACTAATTAAAGCAAGAGGTGAAAATATGTAAGACATGGAGTACAAGACTAGGTATATGCTAAGAAATACATAAGTACTATATACTAGTGAGTGTTAATATAGTAATCTGTATAAGCTAGTACATAATGTACATCAACATGATAACTAGAGTGTGTGGTGTAGGAATGACATAACCTAGATGGTCTACTCATGTAGAAGATGCCCCCAGTGGGTTTGTATATTGATGTGTGTCTTTAATGTAGAAGTAGAATGTTCCCTCAATGGGTAAAGTGAAGTAATCGAGGATCTAAAAGTCACTACACACACTCAAAGAATATCAAATGAAGCATGGTAGTGTAGATAATTCAATAAATAATATCACAGAATAGAAAAATGTAATTCTATCATAGTAGTCAAGATGTAAAATGTTGTTAATACATACAATTGGAATATTTTTGACGTTTTGAATTATTTTAATATTTTTGTATTTTTGAATATTTGAATTTTTTTGGTATTTTAGAATATTTGAATGTTTTTGTATTTTTGAATATTTGAATGTTTTTATATTTTTGGGTTATTTGGATGTTTTTAGATTTTTGATATATTTTGATATGAACTATGTACAAGAAAGACTGAGAAGAGATGATACTAACCAATGAGTCTCATGGGAGACTCACTATCATGGTGTCCTATATCAAAAAAAGGAATCTTGCATGATTATGAAGCATGAGGGAATGGCTATGAATATGACTCTGAATATTTAGGTTTATTTTCAGTATCTTAGAAATCATAATAACCTATATTGTTTAACTCATCATTATCATATTGATTTTGAATTAATGGAATGTTAGTGTTGAATTTTGTTATACCCAGATCTTTTCCTTTGATCAATTACATCTATGAATGATTTTCCTTAGGATTTTCAATAAATCACAAACCTTGGTGATAAACATTATCAACTACTAGAATAAGAGTATTGATTCTTTGAGCATGCTTGCCCAACTCTTGACCTTGATAATCAAACTATTGTAGATATTTTTTGACCAAACCCATACTACTTTGAATGTGGAGCCTCATTTTGGAAAGGTATATTTACATATTTTTTATTCTTTACCTATGTTTATGGTACCATTTATTGCTTTGATTTCATGTTTTGATCCTTTTTTTATACTAAGATATGATTTGGTAACCATTTTTGTATTGTTTCTAAATTTGACCCTTTGTGAAAGTGTTCTTGTGTCACTGTGGATTCCTTAACTGATTTACCTTGTCTAGGGTCCTCATTAGCAATTATTTGTTGTATATATTTTTTCAATGCCAAACATGAATCTATGTGATGCCCATGTAGTCTATGATATGCACAATAATATCTAGATATTCTCACTTGATATATCAGAGATAGTTTGGTCAATTTAGATTTAATCATTTCCATTAGTACCTCACTTGAAATATTATTTGATCTTTGAATTCTTTTTAAATCACTAGTTGTAGAGTTACTTTGTTGGGATTACTTGTTTTGATATATAACATTGAATGTAACTAATTGACTACATGAAATTTCATATACATGATTGACACTAGGGTGCCTTTGAGGCTTTGGAATTATAATCTAATTATCTAATGTTAGGATCTTTTCATGTAATAGCTGATTTTTCATTTGTAAATCTGAAATAAACTTGCTCATACTAGTGATCTGATCCTTTAGATTCTTGTAAGTGTAAACCCTAGTTGCTTTTTATTGAATATTTAACCACATATGTTGAAGAGAATTTGAAGAATCTATAGGTTGAATGTATTAATTAAGAACAATACTATAGGCTTACTCACCTTTTAGAGGGGTGTTAGAGGGAAATTATCTATCACCCTCTTGGGGGAGAAGAGGAGAAGGAAATGATTTCCTATACATAAGATATGACATTGAAACTTGACAAGTGGTTGTTAGCTTATGCAATGGATCCTCTAAGTATTTAAGGATCTTATTCTTGATTGAATTACACATATTAGAGAGATATAATGTTAAAGAAGTCATTAGAGTTATAAGTTGTATAACAATATGATTATAAAGAATATTCCACATGAGAGATAGAATTCAAGGGATAGAGATCATGAACTTTTGCATAAATGCATAAAAACTTTGACATGTGCTATAATATTTCTAACATGTTTATCAAAATAGAGTTGGAAATTATTTAATATGAGAGAGAGAGTATGTAAAATACCTATTGAAATCTTGAAAAATTTTAGCAAGAAATTTTGTAATATCATCCCTTATTATGAAAACTAGGCATGAATTGCAAAGAATGAAGATTTGTACTAGCATATGGTAAAATTCACCATTCATGTACATGATAGGAATAAGTATTATCTCCTTATTATTTGCAAGAAATGTAAGAAATATGTGTAAATAAGTGAGATCCATTATTTCTATTATGTGAAATCAGATTTTAGATGTAAGGTGATACCTTAAGAAAATAAAGTGATCTAGTATATGAAACTAAGGTTTTCTAAGAAAATGTTTTAAAATTACTATGTAATTTTAAAATTTAAAGTGAATTTCTGAGTTAAATATGCAAGTGAAAAATCAAAAATTTATAGGAAAATTCTTGCTTTAAAGGGACCTAGTATATGGAACTAGGGTTTGGAAGAAAAATACTTTACTTTAAATTACTATGAAATTTAAAAAATTAAATTGAATTTTTGATTTAAATATGTAAGTAAAAAATCAAAAAAATTGGAAATTTTTTTATTTGAAGGGACCTAATATGTGCAACAAGGGTTTGGAAGAAAAATTATTTTTAAAAATTACTATTGAATTATAAAAATTAAATTGAATTTTTGATTTAAATATTTAAGGAAAAAAATTAGAAAAAATATTGTAAAAAATAGCAAAGAATTTACCCTAGGGTTTTTATGTGCAAAAAATGTAAGTCAGGTTCACTAAATGATTTAACTATTTTAGTAATATTGGATACTTATTCCTAATTTAGTGAAGAATTTAATTTAATTAAACTAGTAAATAATATTGTGATAATTAAGCTACCGATTTGTATAATTTGACTACAATTTGAATCTTTCTAAAAATAGTAATAAGGGAGAGAAAATAAGACATAGCTATAAACTGACTGAGAGAGATCTTATAGAGTCTAGAATTTACTATGTGAGAATGTGATAGTGTTTTAAATTAGGATCTAGAATCATTTTTTGATTGTATAAGAGAACTAAAATAGGACACCATAGGGTCTGGTGTTATAGTCCTCTTTTTCCACTATTGTCCAAGAGACCTGAGCTTTCTAGGTTTTATACATTGTGTTTGTGTGAGCCTAATTGTGAAATTTTAACTATTGGATATTCATGGAAATCCTTGTAGAGTTGATTTAGTCCTCAAACCCTAGACTTTATTATGCTTTTAAAAACTTTGGGAAAGAGGGGGGGTATGTGTGTGTAAGTTGCATTAAATGTTTATCTACATCTCTTGTGTTGGCACATTGCTTACATACCAATACATCGAAGAGGGATCAATCTATATGTAGTTCTCCTAATTGATGTGCTTTCTGTAATAGTGTATATGAAGATGAAAATTTGTAAAATTGGGTATTCTTGAGGTGATTAGGGAGTGGTGTAAGGATTTGAATAAGCTTATGGCTATATTGGATGGTTGTGTGCAGATAATAGGGAAATATGCCTGAGTAGTCTTGATTGTATTCTTTCTTGCTTTATGATATTTCAAAAACCCTTATAAATGACATTTGAATGAAATTTTATAGGGATCTATTGGTCATGGGTCAAATGTATTCACATTAGGCTAACAAGAAGAGGAATAGGAACAAAAGAAAACTAACCATTAAAGGTAAAAATGTACTAAGATAGAAGTACCATAAATGGACACCCTAGGATACAATGTTATAGTCTAAGTTGGGTACTATAATAATGAAGGAACAAGACTTAGGTGGATTGATTCATCACTTGAAATACTTCTTAAAGGAGGTGGAATCACTATTTGAAAGGGTACTAATGATTGGGAATTAGTAAAAAGATGCCTATGAGGGTCATGAGAGTAAGCAAGAGGGAATTATGGGTTGGATATCACAATCCACACTCAATTTACCAATTTTCACATTTTATATGACTAAAAACCTATAAACTTGTTAATCACCCTTGCAAATACAACACCCATATCTCACTAAAACATTTCACTGATAATCATTAACTCGAAAGGCATCCTCATACAAACATGCATGCCCCATGGTCTTTTAAATATGATCTTGGGTATCTTGAATTCCTTTACCACAACTTGGTTATACCCTAAGAAACCACCTAAATTAGATAACTTTTCTGATCTTTTAACACTTTGGAATATGTTATCCATAATAGGTAGGGGTAATTGTCCTTCGATGAAACTTTGTTCAAATTCTAAAAATCCACAAACAAGTGAATTTTGACATTTTTATTTATTATAGGGACTTAATTTTCAGCCCATGATGAATACTTGATGGGATGAATGATTCCACCAACCCTTAGGTTCTTTAACTCCTCCCACATCTTGGTAGCCAAGTAGGGTTAATAGTTCTCTTCTTCTACCCAAAATGCTTGCTATCAGGATGCAATGGGATGACATATTGAATCAAGTCTTCCCTATACACCTTAAAATTAGAATAAGTCCAAGCTAAATAGTCTTGGTACTTCTTTAACAACTACATATAAACTTACTTCTTAGCTACACTTAGGTTTGTACCCATCCAAACCTTCTTTGGATTTTTTTTAGAACTTATATTTCACTAAGTCATGTCTTTTGTGATAAATGAGTCCCTTATTTTGATTCTATAAACTCCATCAAAATATTCCTCTATAATTAGAAATTCCCTAGGGAGAGTGTTTGTCTTCAACAAAATATCATCCTTCCCAAACAATGTTTCCTTCCCATCACAAACCCATAAAATGGATTCTCAGTCTATGAGTTGATCATGAAATCCCACTTCATAATTTAGAAACATCTTAATTTGTTCATCATCATCAAAAACCTACCAATGATGAGAATTGTTTAGGATAGAAGACCTAATAAGCACCTCCACTTGATATTAACAATGAAGGCCCATATTTGTAATATCAAACTAAACACCTAATCCTGCAATTTTGTTAGCTTCTATATTGAAACTGCTATCATGATAAAAAATGTTGAATGCATCAGAGAACTCTAACAAATACCATATGATATTCTAATATTATTTCAAAATTTTGTTTGGTGGTGTAATCATTGAGGACATTCTTAACTATTGGCTCAAAATCACCCTTTAAGGTCAAATTTTTAATTCTATGTTTACAGGTAATTCATAAACCAAGAAAGAGTGCCTCATACTCCGTAGTAGTATTATTCATGCACTCAAAGGATAAGCGAAAACAAAATTGAAACATTTACCATTAGGGGAATAGAGGAAAACCCTAGCTCTATTTCTAATATTATAACAAGTCCCTTCAAAACACATCTTCCAAACATCACCTTCATTATCAAATGCAACATCAATAATAGTAAGTTATTCAACAAAATCCACATTGCCAATGAAATTTCCTAGTTCAACATTTGTGTACAACACTTCATTTATAACATGCTTCGAATCTTCTATCACATCTAGCATCTTTAGTTACCTATGAAGTCTAACCATCTTACCCTCCAATGGAATAGTGGCTTAATACAAGTTCATTTATACACTTTCACTCATTCTAGCATCTCATTTACATTATAGCAACATCCCCTACTTAGGTGGGCAATCCAAAACTACCACATCTATTTTTAAATATTTACATGGATGCATTGCCAATTGCACTACCAAACTTTTAACTCGTCCAAATGTTGGTACCTATTATGAATGCATAGAATATCACTTGCTAAAGGTTGATGTAATCTTCACTCTGATTTCAATTAGGACACCTAGGGCCATCATGTTATAAGAATATCTAGAATCAAACATATAATTGTGGACAATCAAGCAATTTATGGGTAGGGTGGCATAAAATGGATCTACATTCAACTGAATTTATACCAATGTAGTTCCCAAATTGACTTCAAAAACATCTTCTAATTCTTCATCACTTTCTGGGAGTGTTTACGATGAATATATTTCATTTGTAGAAAGAATTTCACCAAATTTTGAGTATTCAAATGTCCTCTTCCTATGTTTAGGTACTCATAATAATTCAACAACTGGCATGGTTATTTTTAGTTTAATAAACACCTAATCCATATCACACATGCTATACTGAGGAAGGAGAATATTAGGTGGAAGGGTGATAACACCTTTAGATGGAATACAATCACTCAAACTATGAAGTGGAATAGGCTAGGATAAATTATCATGTTTAGTAGTAGTCTTTAAGGGTGGATTATTTATAACATCACTCACACCCTTAGATATACTAGATAATATTGGTACTTTATTCTTGGCTAGAGCACCTCTTAGTTTGGCAACTTGGGAAATAGATACTGGTTTAGAAGAATTGGGAGTACTATGTTTTTATTTAGTTCCTTACTTGCATCCCCTACCCTTGGATTTGTAGGGGTAGTGTCTTAAGGAACAACACCTTATTTTCTAATTCTAAGACTATATTATTTCTCTTGGGAAAATATTTCATTAACTATCAGTTGTTTATTCTCAACTAGAGGGTTTTCCCCATCATATTTCTTAATCATCATGGAATGCAAAAAATTAATATCAAGGTTGGGCAATTCATATACTTGTGTCATATTGATATCACAAGCAAATTTTAGAGTTGGGACACAAATTTTTTATTACTCTCAAAAACCGATCAATATTAGTAGCACACAACAATTCCCTATAAGTAGACATTTTGCTTGAAGAGACTTGACAATGAACCATCAAAATCTCATCATCACTAGATGTAGATTCAAGATCATCTGCATCTTCATTAATCAGTTCAACAATATCACATGGAAGATGTTGAAGGAAGCACTTATCACACCTATCAATATCAATGTCATAATTTATTACATTCACTCTAGCATTTAATGGATCAAGAACTTCTTTCCTAACTCCTTTATTCCAATTTATATCATTCCTTTCATCACATGTAGGCTTCTTCCTTATATAATTATCTCTAATGTGGAAAGTAGGCCTCCATTATGTTTGATTAAGATTCAGATATCTCTCTTGAATTTTAGATCTATCAAGTAGCTCTTTCATAGATCTAGCTAGCTTGTAGGACATCTCTTTGATATCAAAGGCTAAAGTCTTAACAGTCTCCTCAAGGTAGGTTGTCTTAGTGGACTACATTTCTTTTTGGATTAACTAATTTTACATCAATCCACTTGTTTAAAGGTTTACCCATAACCTTTATATTATTCTCAATTTGGAAGGCCATATTGAATTCTAATCTCAATTTTGTGGGATCCTTGTCCCTCAAGTAATATGTAGCCTTCTAGTCAAAGTCATCACATTATATAATCAAGTACATTATATCACTAGGCCTTATGTTTTCAAGCAACCTTATCATGGTCTTATTGAACCATGTATTGATGTCTTGCACAGACTTTTCAATGTTTCCACATTCTTCCAAAATAAACCTTGGATCAATCCTATCACCATATTATTTTTTGAAAAACATTATTCATCTCTTCCAATTAATCAATACATCCATAGTGAAGGGAATTTAGCCATTCATGAGCATCTTCTTCTAGTGTGTGCACAAATAAGTTAATGAAAATATCATCATGTTAAACCTCATAATATGAAATGATAATGTGAAAATATATAAAGTGTTGATCACCAGTCATTGCATTATTCCCATTAAATTTTGGAAGGTGGTTCCTTACTTCATTCAAGATTTCATTGGTAGAACCTTTCATTTCATCAAAATTGATAGGTCTGAATCTATGAATCTTAAATATAGGATGCTCATTTTCATTTTGAGCCCTATTCCTCATGATTGGTTAAATGGAAGCTTAAAGGTCAAATGACAAAGAGATGTGAGGGGGTGAGTGAGCTGGACTTGGGGAGTCAAACTTAGGAGGAGATTCATCTTGTTGAGAAGGTGCTAGATAAAAAATGGGACTATATGATTTTGAAGTTCAATAAAATGTTAAAGTGTACTAGAATCTTGATAGTGTAAACACTCCTTAGTAGCTAAAATTTATCATTTAATAGGCCTATAAACTTGTCTCCTTCTTCTTTTATGAAAACTGAAGGGTGAGACAAGTTGTTTTAATGAGTCACCTTTGAATGATGACCTCAATCCTTCCAGATTTACAAAGAAGACAACAATAAAATTTGAAACTTAAGGAATATATTCAAAATATGCACTTACCTTCCTTGAAATAAGAAGACAAATTTAGATTTCCCACTAGAATCAAACTTCCATAATATAATAGTTTATGACCTGGTTGTGATACATGCTAAAATTATTGATGAGATAGAAAAAAACATACCAAAAATTTTATATTTATGTTAAAAAGGGTAAATCACCTTCCAACATGTATAACTTTATTTCTCTTTATAACAAATGAATAATTTAATTTATCAAATGTTTCAAGTTTCCAACTTGTTAAACTTATTGATGGACAAGATATAAAATAAGTAAATAATATGTATATAACTTTTCAAACCTCAACTACTATAGCTCTCTATAAAATCCTCTAATAACACAAGTACCAAAGATTATATTACTCCCTTGCAATAGCACTAGTTGAGTGTTGGTTCCTAGTTATACACCTCTTGTGCTCAACCCTACACTATTGAGAAAAATGGAAAATATACATGATAAACCTATTGATATGTCATTATAGCCAATAAAGGGTTTAGCACATGGATGGAAAAAATGTAGACAATGAATGAAAAGCATCGATAGAGGGTATGGTTAGCTCCCAGCTACTTTTGGATCTACCTAAACCAAGATGATATGACCTAAGGGGTATCCTACTCAAATACATTGACACTAAAATTCATTCTCCATGCATATTTTTGGCACACAAGAACACAAATCTTACCAAGGCATAACCAAAATTACAAACCCCACCCATGAAGGGTTGTCACAAAAAAAGAGCAAATGCACTAGGGAAGACACAAGCTATTAAATATAGATAGGGATATGACTGAAACCTTAATTATAAATAATTTTTTAATAATAATGGGTGAAATGGAAGAATACAATGTTAAGCTTCAAAGCACAAAATATAGACACATTTTAAGTATGCAATTTTTTATGCATCTTCAAGCAAATAACACTCAAAATCTATAACAATTGTGTTATTTTTAGAACAAATTAAGGTAAAATGAGTTGGGTAGTTATAAAAAAGAGTGGTTTTATACTATTTTTCAAATATTATGGACTATTTCAACATTCATCACATCATTTATTTAAAAAATTGTAGAAGATTGAATTGCAAGCTAAGGGAAATACCAGGAGTGGTTTGTTTTTATTGGTGCCAATGAAATGCAAATACCCAAATGATTTTCTAAATCCCTAAAGTATACACTAAAAATAAATTCTTAACTACTTTTTCCTATCAAATCCATAAACACAAGGTGCCCTTAAGAGGTTATTAACAATATATTTCAAAACCACAATGCAGAAAGGGATTTATAACATAGATCTAAGCCTAAGATGAAAATAATTCATCAGAATTAAAACATATATCTAATCAGGAGTATTTTAAAAATGTATCATTACACTTCATCAATAATAAATAGTAAAAACCATTATTAGTTTCATTAAATTTAAAAATAAATATTGCATACATCATTATTTGTAAATGTTTCCATGGAGATAAGCATGGTGAGTTTGCTCATTGTTGGAGATGAGAGACATATTATAATACTACCAGAGCTTGATAATTACTATACATCTATAACCACCTTAATAAGAGAAATAAAATGCACACATAGTAATGGATCCTTAAATTTTTAAAAGCCTAGAGTTAGGAAAAAGCATCAACCAACAATAACCTTGAAAAAGAGGACAATCCCTCTTTTTATACAATATTCTTACCACTTTTTCAATCAAATAATATGTGTTTCAATTTTCAATATTGGAAATTTGAAATCAGCCGTCAAAGTTCCACCAATATACTTCCAACTAGAATATACTGCTTGCCATGCTTAGAATCTTCTTGTCCTTGCAATGAAAATGATTATTGTGACTGCCTCTACATGTAAAGATGAAGATTTGGAACAAACCCTTTGATTTATTGGATGTAAATGCATTTCATTTGAGTTTGAAGGAGAATATTCATTTTTAAAATAAACAAACCCTTTGTCTTCTTCTCTAACTACATGCACATGCCTTTGACCATTTATTTACAAATCTAGAATTTTATTAGACAGCTACCCTTCCTCTTATGCATGATAAATAACAACCCTATCTTGTACCAATGGTAGTTGAATACCCCATATCCATGGCCATTTGAAAAATATTCTTCAGAATGGCTCACCTTGATCTTGTAGACCTACAATATTTCTCCCATAGATTTGTTTGAATAAGCAAAATATGAGAAAATGCAAGACTTAAGTTATTTTTACCTTCTTCACCTTTGAAATCCAACTTTATTTTCTACACTTTAATTTTCTCACATTTTGAATTTGTAGGGTTTCCTCCAAATTTTTAATTCTTAAATGTATTACTTTTCAATTTTTAGCCTTATGGGTAACTCTAGGTCCCATTAGTGACTTTTCACTTTCTTTATTTGGTAGAAATCTAAAACTCAATAACACATTTTGAACTTGTAAATTGGTAAATTTCAATTCATAATTTTATTTCCCTTGAAAAGTTTCAGTAGGGAACTTGGAACTCCAAGTGAAAATTTTAACCTGCAAATTTGCAACTTGCAATTTATAGATATAATTCTCCTTCAAAATTTCCCATAGGGAGCAGGGAATTCTAAGTACAAATTACAAGTTACAAATTTGCAAAATGCAATTTACATTTGAAGTACTACTCAAAAAATTTCATAGGGAATTAGGAACTCCAAGTGCAGTTTACAATTTACAAAAATTCAAAATTCTTATTCCCCTCAAAAGTTCCTTTAGGGAACTAAGAAGTCCAAGTGTAATTTATAATTTGTACAAATGTAAAATTGCATTTGGCCTTGAATGTTCCACTTTGAACTGGGACCCAATGTTTGACCAGCATTGAATGACCAGTTTTGGAGATCCAAGTGTAATTAGAAATTTACATATTTACAAAAGTGCAAAATTGTAATCTTTCATGAAATCTCCATAGAGCTCCTCTTTAGTTGAATTTATCCATGTTGATTTGGGTAATAAGATTGGGAAATTTGAATGCATATTGGAACTTATCTTTTGAAGAATTACATTTTGCAATTTCCTTCTCCCTCCAAGATCTCTCACAAACTTTTGATCCTCATTTGTAACTTTTGAAACTTGTAGTTTGTTGACTTTCTACCTAACTCCATTCTAGCCTAGTTTAGTAAATCACATTCTAAAAAAGCTTCTCAGAATATAACCCCTTCCTTAGCCATTATTTGATTTTTCACACAATAATATATGTCTAAAATCTTACATTGAGATGCCATAATATTTTAGCACATTACATTTTTTACAGCTTGGGTTTTGAATGAGATTTAAGTAAAATCCCCACATGTGTCATCAAAGAGCACAAGTATGTTACCTATTATCTAAATCCTTGAATGTAGAATAAGATATAGCATTTTTTATGGTTCAACACAATTTATAGTACATTAATTGATTCATATCCACCTCGATAGTTATAGGTATCATTATAATCATTCATAAGAGAAAGTTTCATGGGCTAATAATGTCTAATACTTTATCCATTTACCAAAGTAACTCATTTTACCATGATGTACATGTATAATGCAATAGGATGAAATCCAAATACTCATGAAAAATTAGTCTTTTATTTTTTAGATTAACTTCAAGACCTTCTGAAGATGAATACATGTATTTAGATTCTGACAATGAATGCAACACTTGAGCACTTACAGTATCTTCTTCATGTATCTACTTCAACTCTTATTGGACCTATGTAATGTGTTGTGTCAAATCATATGCCTTATCTGAGAGTTTCTATGAAAATAGACTCCTTGGAAACTTATGCTTAGGGATTTCAATATTAGGGCTAGACCTAGGGCTTCTTTCAAATGACAACCTATAACCATTAATGTTTTTTTATCATCCATGTAGAATTTGTCATGGAAGGAGTAATAATATATAAATAAAAATCTATTCTTGGCTTTTATTCCCTTCGTATAAACCTCAAGTCATCATTGAAACTACAAAACTCATGTGTACCTTCATATTGTTTACTAAACTCATTTTTTGAAATCCATGGTCCTTTTTGGTCAACTAGTTATGTGGTGGGATTGTAAAATTGAGAAGAAACTTTTAATTATAAAATATTATTTCCTTATTTTTATCCCTTTTCAATATATCTACCATGTGCTTCTTCATCATGATTCAAAAGTCAATGAACAACTTGCAAGTTAGCAAACTTGCCAGGTTACATTTGGGATTCATATCTCCGATGTTTACCCCCTTTTACTTGTTGTAACTAGTGGTTTTGGGAGTATGATATGCATTTTAAAAAATTTAATAGTTAAAATATGTAGTCTATGTTGATATTTTTGTCAGGTACTTTCCACAAATCCACTCTCTTATACAAACTGATGCTCTTTCCTTTTTTTGGATTCCAAAAACTTAGAAATTTTTTGTAACTTATCTTTTTTTCCAATGATTTTGGAATGTAATTTAATGGTATAAATACCCAATAGACTTTTGTATCTCTTTTATAACTTAGTCAAAGTTACAAATTGACCCAAAAAAATTTCCATTCTGTAATGCATCCCATAAGAAAAGCAAAATTAAAATTTTATCTTATTCCTTATGACTTTCCACATGGTATTCCCTTTGTAACTTTGAACCTATGGTCATGTGTCCAATGTGCTATTGTTTAAATACTTTGTATTTTAATTGTTACATTCAAATCCTACCTTTAAACCCATGTGGACCCAAAATTAAGCCTCCATTGATTTTAGTTTTAGGCACCAATGCCTGGAGCCTTCAAAAATTAAGGAGATACATAAATTATCACTAGATAAGAGAATCTTTCTCCTCATGCACTCTACTTGGGTAATAAATATTGTTCATGTTCAAAACAAGAATGGGGAGATATGGATGGGTGTCAAATTCGAGAACCTAAATTGAGCTTTAGATAAAGATAATTATCTATTACCATCAATATATGAAGTATTGAAAATAATTAGTGGCTCAAAAATGATGCCATTTTTAGATGGATATTCTAGCTATAATCAAGTAATGATTAATTATGAAGATTAAATCAAGATAGCTTTAATAAACAAATGGGGAAAATTCACATACTAAAGGATTTTGTTTGACCTAATCAATTTCAATTATAAATTTTAGTGTGCCATGAAAATCACATTCAAAGTCTTTATTTTCAAATGCATTTTGATTTACATACATGATCTAATAGTGTTTTATAGGAATTGAGATGACCATGTGAAGACCTTTAGAATGGTGTGAAAAAAGCTTAGATAAAATGGGATATCCTAAAGTAAAAATAAATGTATATTTGATGTTATTAAAGGAATATTTCTCAGTCATGTCATTTCTAAAAGAGGCACATCGATATATAGAGTAGATTAAATTATAAAAACTATGTTATCTAGAATCAAAAAGGGGCTGAAATAATTCTCGAGTAATATCAGTTTCATTCATAAATTCATCTTGGGTCTCAACAAAATAGTTAGACCACTAAATAATATGTTGAAAAAGGATGCAAAAATTTGAGTAGAATGTTTATAAATAAGTTGCTTTCATTTAAATCAAGAAGACCATTGTGAAAAATGTTATACTGAATAAGTCCAAACTATATACAACACTTCTATATTTAGTCATTTGCCTTTGAATACTCTCGTTATTTCCTTTTAAATCATAGGAAATAAGTTGAGGATGAGTGACCAATGTCATTAATGAGTTATACACATAAATGTTGAACTTAAGTATTTTACCATTGAAATAAAAAGATTTATAATTTCTAAAAGTGGTTAAAAACTTTATGAATTATAGTTTACAAAAATGTGTTTTGTTATATACCTGACCCTTATTTCAAGACAGTGCTGATTAAAAATGAGTTAGCTAAATGAAGAGGTAAATGGATGGCCATTATGTACAAATTTAACCTAGAGATCCAATTGATGAAAATTATAATAGGGAAAGGAGTGAGTAATGTGATGGCTAAATTTTATTCATAAATTATTTATTATCCATATATATTGTAGTCCATCGCATATTATGAGTGGTATGAGAATAATCTCAAAGAAATTACACATGAATAATAGAAGATTCATGATTAAATCAGGAATGTTCTATAATAATAATCTCAAAGGAATTATTTTATATTTTTAAAAAATAATGATTTGGCTAATCTACTCAAATATTTTCGTAGGAAATATGGAACTAGACATGGTTTAGGGAGTGATATAATTTACCACTTTCTATACATATGTTATTAAAAGCTCCATATTTTTAACTATGTTTATTGACATGTGAGACATTGCCACATGTTTCAAGTTATTTCACATAGGAATCACAACCACTTTATGTCACTGCATCCATTCATTTAAGTTTAAAATTTTAAAATGTGATTGTTTGGGTTTTTTGGAGCTATCAATGTTATTTCTTCCACTGGACATAAGTTCATTCTAACAAAAACTAACTACATTACCTAATATATTGAGCCATGTGCATTTAAAATTATACAAATAAAGTGTAAATTGTCTTCCTTGAGGAGCACATCATCGCCATATTTGGAACCTTATTTACTCTAGTATTTGACAATGGCCCCTCCTCCTCTATGAAGTTTACTAAATGGTCATATGACAACAAGGTAATTTTAAAGTACTCATATAATTATTACCCATGAGATAATGGTGTTGTTAAATATATATTTAATAATATGTTAAATGTTATTAAGAATATATAGTATTAATAGTAATCTGTTGAATTAGTTGTATGAGATACTCATTTAGGGATCCGAGGGAGTCAATATGTTTTTAGTGAGAAATTAGGTCTTAAAAACTCTGTATTATGTCAAACAAGTTCATGTGATGATTTTTAATATAAAATAATTAATCTAAAAATAGATTCATGAAGCTTTTATTTTCCTTTTAAATTATTTCTCAAACCCTCAATCAGGTATGTGGGTTGTGGACTAGACATTTTACTTTATAAGACCTTTAGGCCTCATTAGGCTTGAGAGTGTAGTGTTTTAATCCCACTATTATAATTATAATTAAAAGTTTTATTATATCAAGAGGGACATGTGGTGTCACTTCATATTCTAAATTGAGTTACAATTCTTGATTACAACTAACTAACATCCCAGAGGTATGTCATAGTATTAATTAGACTACAAATCTTGACTATGTCATATTAGGGAGGGGCAACACCATTTATTTATTGATTAGGTGTCAAATCCTAACTAAGTCATTAGGGTGTCTAAGGCCCTCTATCTAGTGGTTATGGGGTTTCAAACCTTGACCAAGTCTAATGTGTACCTATCTCCCTTGACCTTATGGTGGCTAGGGATTTATCACTAGCCAAGTCTATACAAGCCTAATTCCCCTATCTATCTTAGCCATTTTTTATATAAATTTGATTTTTAAAATAAAATTTAACCAATCTAATTTTTTTCAATGAAGTTTTTTTTTTAAAAAAAAAATTAATAAAACATTTTATAACTTAGGTTTAAATTAGTTTAGTTATAATAAATCAGTTTTTAAAAATTTAATTAATTTGTTATAAATTTTCATTAATTTTATAAAATAAACATTAATATTTTAATTAAAAATATTCCACTTTATCTTAAGTTACTTTGGGATGGTCATTTAGCCATAATGTTTAGCCCAGATCCCATTTTTATGTCAGTTATGGAATTCAAAAATTGGTTCCATCCCGTTTATCTTAGAATGTGTGTTGTATATAAGACGTTAATTGTTCAAAAATTATCAATATTTTCATTTATAAGATTTTGATATGTTTTATAAAGCATTGATTTCATGAATTAAATAATTTTTTACTCGTGACGAAAAATAAATTATTCTATTTTTTATTTTGGAAAGTGTGAAAAGTAGTAAAATGATTGGATCTCAAAAAGGAGGGAGAGATCCATTAAAAATTCATGTTGGAGCTAAATTTAATTTTAGAGGGAAATTTGTGTTTCCCATTGACTAAAGATTTTTAAAAGGCCAACCATAACCCTTTGTAAGGATTGGTTTATTTATTCAAGAAGACATCAAAGGCCCAAATCATTTAATTTTTGTAATTCTATTTCTTTTCTAGGTGTATTTTTGTGGGAAATGTTTCTCTGAAGATTTTTTGTGTATTTCAATTTATTATAATTGACCCATACATTGATGATGTCTTTAAGTTGAGGCATGGTAAAATCAAGACTGAATGGAGGATGTATAAATATGAGATTTCAATCCAATAATTTATTTAGAATAACATATGGAGGTTGTGTTAATTTTTCAAATTTATTCCTTGTTGGAACTATCATTTAAAGCTTGTTTATTTGTTTAGAAAATACATTGACCATTAATTTTTATTCACTCTTGTTTTCATTTGATTTGACCTTTATTAATCCATTTTTAGAGGTAATTACCATGTGAACATCATTGTCATTTCTGAGCTATCGTTCATTTTTTAACCATTTTGTTTCCCTTGAAAATTATCAATGGTTGTTTCTTGGCTTGGTAGAGGTAAATACCCCTTGAACATTATAATACTTTACAATGATTTACCTCAAAACTTGAGAAATGTTTCCCTAAATATGGGCATGTTGGAATCTAAACTATTGAAGATAAAATTTAGGCTTTAAAAAATCTATAATAAGAACTAAAATCCAACACACGGATGTGGCTTGTCAATTGTTTACATAAACTCTAGATTAAATGGCCTACAATAGGTATCTTGGATTACCAAATGGGTATTTTACCTATTAAAATGATATTTGAACCATGTTTGTATTATAAGTTCTTAGCTAACGATAAAGAGCCAAATAATCACATGAGCATGTTTGGCAGTCATTTCCATAATTTTGTTAGGAGATTGAAAAACCCCTACAAAAAAACAAATCTATTTTCAATACACTATTATTTCATATTTTTTGACACCATGATCCCTATTTTTTGTTAAAACACTCTCTCAAAAATCATATATTTTTGTTTGGCATATCATGAAGACATCACTATTAAACAACAAATGATGGTAGGAGGTAAAGGAGCTAGTTCATTTCTCTCACTAGGATAGTCATGTGCATATAAGTATATTCCTGTGGCACATAAGTTTTTCATGTATAAAATCCCTCTATTAAAATAAGTATTAGGTGCTATGTATCTAAATCATAACTACATTTATAACCTAATGCCCTTGAATCACATGACTATCCATTAGCAATTTATCCCTCCAAATGATGTGTTACATTCAAAAAATAATAATTTTTTTTAATTTTGCATATAATGACATTGGTTATAAATCTAACCTCAGTGGATATGTTAATATAAATAAAAATCAACTAGATATTCCAAAAAAATTAAACAATCAATCACTTGCCAATGTTTCTCATAATCAAGTGAAATTTTTTGTCCTTACATTTATAAATGTTGACGTGATTATAAATTAAAATAATTAATTTAGTGAGACATAACTAAAATAGAAATGTAAAACATGAAAATGGAAATTTGTATTATATGATTAAAATGTTGACCAATTACATGGATGATTTATGGAAACAGGTACCTCAATATCATAATCATAATGTGAATAACTATCTAAATAATAGAAATTCAAAATTCTAAAGAAATAATCATCAATGGGATAATCAACCTAAAAATTATAATGTGTAATGTCCTCTTGATAATATAAATTATTCCAGTAACAACAATGGCAACTTTGTTAATTTGGAATTCCCTACATGGTGTAGACTACATAACACAACTAAACATGAGGAATATGGCATACCAAATGAGTAAAGCATGATCCTCATAATAGATTGGTCCAAAATTTTAAATGGATATATGTTAACTAATTTCTATCATATATTTCACCAATGGCATGGTATGATAGAATATTTAGTGTGCACATGTAATGTGCTCTTATTCCACATTAATTTAATTAATAAGTGAAAGTAAATAATTTGTAAGTGATTTTTATTCATAATAATCACATTAGGCTAAAATTTTATTGTAATATATTAGGATACTTTATGGGATTTAGATGAGGAAGATCTCCTATATTTTAGGAGACATTTTCCCTTATTTATATAACCTGGTATTCATTCAATAATTAAGTTATTGAGATTGATTGATCATTTTATTGTGCTTCACACATTGTCCATTAATGGGATAGTTCCCATCAGTGGTATTAGATCAAGTCCAAACTGGACCTCTCTAGAATTTTTTTGGTCTTGTCCATCATAGAGCTGCACAATGTAAACCATGTGCAAAATCTCTCTCATTTGACAGGACTTTCATGATGCTTGATATTGAAATATCAATGCAGACCATGTGATATTTTTAATATCAATCATTTGATTATAAATCTTTGTAAAATTATTTTATACATATATTTTTGTGTACATTTTTTCTAGTTTCTTTTAAAAGGGGGCATACTTGAAAGAGTAGAAGAAGAATAAAAAAATAGAAGCATATGTTATACAAGACATACAATATCTACAAAAAAGTGAAGCAGATGCTTGCATACAATGTTTCAAACCCATGGATTTTGTATTTCCACTCCTTAGAGATTTTTTTAAATTTGGGGATCATATTGAATGACACCAAGCATTTTATATGCATAAGTTTTACCAAAATCAAGATTTATCCATCAAATATTAACAAAAATTAATATTTTAAAGTGTTCTCAAAATATCTTTTAGAGAAAAATAAAACCCAAAAATTATTCAGATACATTCTATAAATATAAGGAACTATTTAGAGTTGAAAAGTGTCATTTATGCATCATTGATGAGCTATCAAAATCAATTTTATATTCTTTGACTTATTTGTACATCATCAGATCTAAATATTGAATATCAATAGAAACATCCTCAAAATTTTGTTTGACCCTACGAAGATCGATCCTCTAAGAGGCCTCCAAATAGTGATCTAAATCCATGACCATCACAGAAGTAATGGCTCACTCCAAGATCCTGCCCATCTCTGCTCTTGTTTAATGAGTATCTTAGCCCTAAATCTATAGGCTTGGGATCTCAAATCATTTTTATAGTGGCTTGTGGCTCATCTCTTTCAGTATTGGTGTGTATTGGCTAAAGTTAGTTTGTTAAATACATGTTTTTTCAATTTTTTTTTATTATTCACATCAAGGTATTTATCTTTTTTTTAAAATAAATTTATTCATGTAATTAAAGTTTTAAGAATATTAATTTTAGGTTTGACATTATTTATTTTATGTTTAGGTGATTAGATTTATTACATGATATGTGGCTATTTTTTACTTTTTATGTTAATCCTTTAGGTGTCATTCTAAATTTTATGTTTGTTATTTTATTCATTAGATTTTTTTTATTTTTTTGTATGCTTTTGTGTATAATATTATAATTTCATTTTAGTTTTTTTTTAATATTTTTTGTTTACATTTTTCTATAAAGTCTTTAGTATAAGTTTAATTTAATAATCAATTGAATATATTTTTTAATAATCAACTATGTCTTTATTATCTAGTCATTAATATATTGTCATCTTTTGTCAATAGCTATTTGTGTGTGTCATTGTCCTTGACCTACAAGATGTCAAATATATCTTATAGGGCATCTTTCAATAATTTTTTTTTTCAATATAAAATTATATGTTTCTAATCAAATGCAATATCGGTAGAAACTAACATCCAATAATCCTTTATATTAAAGGGGGGAATATTCACAATGAGGTCAATGTACTTGAATGCGACATTCTCTTCCATGTACACACTAAAAGTGGGGAATGATAGAATATTTACTGTGTACATGGTAATGTGCTCTTGTTCCACATTAATTTAATTAATAAGTGAAACTAAGTAATTTGTAAGTGATTGTTATTTGCAAAAATCACATTAGGCTAGAATTTTATTGATGGATATTAGGAAATTTTATGAGATTTAGATGATGAAGATCTCCTAGATTTTAGGAGACATTTTCCCTTATTTACATAACCTGGTATTCATTCAATAATTAAGTTATTAAAATTTATAGATCATTTTATTGTGCTTCACACATTGTCCGTTAATGGGATAGTTCCCATCATGGTATACCTAATCAAATAAAAATCAAGAGCATAAAAAATGATACATTTGATCATCCAATATAATAATACTAACAAAATGTTATATCTTGAATTAGAGCTTGGGGTATATACACTTGAAATTTAGATGAAATCTTCTAAGACCATGACTATCAATGTGTTATACATGCATGAGAAATCATAAAATTCTAGCGATCAGCCCCAAAATGGGATTGAAGAGATAAAATAGTTAGATGAAAAAGACACATCTTATGCATTTCAAGTACCCTCATACCATATTTTTCTCTTCAATAAAGGAATTTTAATCATGTTGAATCAGATATAAATATGTTTGTTAGATTACCTTTTCATAATTGGGAAGAATAGAGGTAAAAATAAATAGTCATAAATTGGTAGTCCAAATTCAGAAGAAATGTTTGGGAGATCTAGAGCTAAAAATATCACCATTTTAAATAGCTCAACACATACTATATAAAAATGGAAATACAACTAATCTATTAATCAATCCTATCTCAAAGAAGATTATTACTACTTACACTTCTGATTGTTGATACATTAGACATTTGAGGTCATGATCAAGATGGCTCCACTATACTTAAAAAATGTATCTCTTACCCTAATAATATCACTAGAGAGGGTTCCAAAGACTATATTCAAGAAAGACCATGAAATAACCCTATCTAGGTCATATGTTTTCATATTTAGAAAAGTAAATAAAAGTAAAGCAAAATATAATCTAGTACTCACCAAAGCTTGTGGCAAAAAGTGGGGAATAGTAAACATAAAAGTAAACATGTAGAGGAAAACACTAATTAATATATGTATAGGTAAGACCCTAATACATGGAGAGAGTAATATATTTTAAATATATTACTTATGTTAATTATATCTACTAAAATGGATGAGAAAAGTTTGATATACTTGCTTTGAATATGAACCCATTAAGACTCAATCTCTCCCTTGGTCAAAGGTGCTTTGCAAGAGGTTGTTATAGTTTGTAAGGATCACTAATAAAGGACAAAGCATCCAATACTTTACTAGAAGACAACATTCTTCTCTGAGTATAAACCCTAAGTTATAACTCCTCAAGTAAAATTGTTTAAGATCAGATTGTAAAGAAGTGCAAATGAATAATTACATTTGTTGTCTCTCTAAGAAATCATAAAATTAATGTGCATATATAGTTGAATCTAACCATAAAATTTTCTAAAAGATTATCCAAGAAAGTCAACCCAATAAAATTTGTATTAATATTGATAAAAACAAATTAGGGCTTGTTTTAGGTTAGCCAAGAGTTTACCTAGACCATTAACGTGTTTTATTAATTTGAATATAGGGTTGATGGGGCCAATAATATAATGTAAACTATAAAAAATCATCTTAGGCTAAGGAAGAGGCTAATGAAAGTAGTAAAATATTTGAAGAGTGTGTAATATATGAGATAGGGCTCAATTAAGTGTTTAGTATAAGGTTGGATTGATGGTAAGTGGTAGTATAAGGAACAATAATCCTATGATGCATGAATGGTCTACCAGCCCCTTTGTTGGTGTACCCTTTAAGGCATTCACTCAGAGATATTTAGAATCAAGAGGTTCTTGAAAGAGATAACACATGAGAAATTAATAAATTTTGAAAATATTATGTGTACATACTCCCCACTCAAATTTCATCACGTGTCACTCACATGCAATAGGGGACGGTGTTTTGAGAAAAGAACATAGTAACACACAATATTGAAGCTAAACAAGTTTTATTATTTTAAATAACAAAATAAGTGATAGTATGTGACTAAAATGAAATAACTAAAAAAAAAGTAATGTATGCATACCTTGACATACCTTTATTGCAGAATGGCTATTTGATGTGTCTATAGTTTTGATTGTGAACAGTGTAGAGACTGCTTTGGACAAACCCAAGGATAAAAACTATATAGAAAAAATATGCATGAAATACAAGATAAATTATGTGGTGTAGATGAGGGGTACATGTAAATTTGGTAAGCTATGGTGATAAATGGTAAGTTAAGAGTAAATGACCAAGTCAATATTTTAGAGTAAATTGGGTAACCAACAAGCCAAAACTATTAAGTGATTGAAAAAATCAAACAAGTAAACCTTAAGTTAGAAAGATAAATAAACCAAGTCATACCAAGGATACATGTGAATAAAATGGCAATCAAAAATCAATATGAAAGTAATAACAATCCCTAAATAAATATGAGCAAACAAATGGTAAAAGAACATTGATAAGTGAGTAGTCAAAATCCTTACTCAATAATCAATGCAAAAAGTGCATGAAATGGAAAACAACATTGGTTAGTTATAAGTATAAATCCAACCTAAATAAACAATATAAAAAGTACATGAAAAATATAAATGGACATAGGTGTCTAAGAAAAGGAAGGGTACAACATTAGAAAATAATAAAAGAAACCAAGGCATTTCTAGACATGTAAAGCAATGGTGTAAATAAAGTATTCCACAGTAACTCCAACATATTATTTTGTTATAAATATAGATAAAATTAAAATAAATTTATGTTAAGATGTTTTAATATGTAAATGAATGGGATATATAAGTTGAAAACACACATTCATGTCAACAGGGAAAATGAAATGGGTTGAGGGGAAAATGAAGGAAAAATCAAGGTAAAGAAACTCTTATTCAAAGTCAAGACACATAAATTAGGTATGTCAAAATAAGAGGACATTCAACATTAAAGACTCTAAATAATATCCCATAGCCACACAAATATTAGGTCATCAAATTAATATTGAATATGATCCCATGAATGCTACATGGATGAAAATTAAAATGGACATACCTTACCACAATGTGTTCCCCATTTCTAATGACCCCTTATAAAGTTATCATATTATTTTGAAGATTGGGTACTTACATGATAAAGTAGGTAAAACCATAGATTATTTTGAATTATATTATCCCATTCTATTGTCCTTCCATACCTAGATGTACCTCAAATTTATCATGAGGCCAACTATGGAGTTTGAGCTTTGATAATAGATAGAAGATGTGCTATTAATAATAGGTTTTAGTGTGATTTTGAATTTGGAATTTATATGATTTTTTTTTATCATTTTCTTATATTTAAAATGATATGGATTTTAACTTTTGATGTATTTTTTATTCCTCCTCCACATGGATTTAGAGAACCAAACATGCATATTGAATATAACTATCATTTGGAAACATTGGACTTGGTTGCTAAGAAATAGAACTTAGAAAGCATCATGTCTAAGAATCATGTTTATTTAGGTGAAATAAAAGTTATATATTTAAATTGACCTTGGTTTAACCACATTGGAATGAAAGGAAATGAAATCAAGAAGAATGAAACATGAAATAATTTAGATTACTTCAAATCACAAAAAATGTGAAAAAGTTGAAAGAGGGATACAATAACAAATGTGATTCTTTACGATAAAAATATTTTAAGTGTAGGGAAATATGATAATATAGTTTTTTGTGCAAGGTTTATCTATAAAAGAAGAAAAAACCTAAAGATGAGAATAAGGGATCATAGACTTGTAACCATTATTTCACATTCTAGAAAAAGAATACTAAATTAATTAAATATGGTCATTTTATGAAGAGGGCTTGTAACTATCCATGGTATTACACTAAACTAATAAAATAGAAACCCACGAGTGTAATCAAAGCATGGGAAAAAATAAATATGAGAAATATGGTATTTATGATGAATGTTTGGTCATATCCATGGTTTTACACTAAAACTCACAAAATAAAAACTCGAGTGGATAAAAAATAATAACAAGGCAATAAAAGCAAAAGGAATTTATTAGTAAGACCAGGTTATATCCATAGGTTTACAATAAAACTCATGAGAAAAAAGAAACTAAGGGACAAAAAGATTAAATTAAGGTTTGTTCAAAGAGAAACTACTGCAGAGGGTGAGACTCGTGTAGATATCCTATAAAACGTTTTCGTAGGATAACCTATATAAATCATGATAATAAGGGAAATATATAATAAAAATACTTATTTAAAAATTGGTCATTGGTGGGCTCTTTTAAAAAATGGCCTTCATTGGTTTGGAGAGGATAGGTGCTAGGACCAAATATGTCTTTTGATAAATAAGCCCACCATTTTTGGGCATATTTTATTTATTTATCATGGGTATTGTCTAATTTGAAGACTAGATCACCAAAATTGAAATTATGGACTTTAACACTTTTGTTATTTTGTTTGGTGATACTAGCCTTGTATTGGTGAGTGTGTTGTAGAATGGATATATGGTGTTCATCAGTAATGTCAAGATCATGAAGGTGAGCTTGATGTAATTCCTCATCGAGTATGATACTATGAAAATATATATAGAAAAATGGAAGCTCAAACTCTAATGAGAGGACATATTCAAAAGCATAGACTAGTAAGAATGGTGTTACCCTAGTGGCAATTCATATGCTAGTATGATAGGCCCAAAGAGCAAGATATAAATAAACATATTGATCATTGTAAGTTTCACAAATTGTATTTTTTAGGATTTTATTAGGAATTTTTTAGTAGCGCTATCTTGGCCATTACATTTTGAATGATAGGGTGTGGATTTTTGTGAAATATTTTAAAATTAACATAGATTTTTTTAATGTCTTTATTTTTCAAATTATCACAATTATAAAAAATAATAGTATATGAAACACAAAATGATATATGATTTGATTGAGTATGAGGTTATAAATAGTGGTTTGGTGACATTGATGAGAGGCATGGATTCAACCCATTTGGTAAAATGTTTGATAGTAGTGATGATAAAGACATTTCCATCATGTGATCTAGGTAGTTTGCCTATGACATTTAGTATTTACATTGAGAATTAACAAGGAGATTCTAAAGTTTGGATCTCTATTGGTGGAAAATTGATTAGATCATCATGAAGATAGTAGGGACTAACTTTTTAATTAAGTTAGTGATTAATTAAATAATATAATTATACCACAGGCTCTATCAAATGGTGATAGCCTTAATATGATAGATAATTGAATATTGTGGTTTGATGGAATATGGCAAATTTATTAATAAAGGTAGATCACTAATAATTTAGTGTAGATAAAATAAGGATGTTGATGAAGCAAGTGAATCAATGATATATTTTTAATCTCTAGGGATGGGATCAATGGTAAAAGATGCTAATTCTTTGGCAATGGTAGTGGCTATTTGATGACAAGTAATAATATTTTGAACTTTACATTGATAATCAACATTAACCTATCATAAAAATTTTTGGGATTCACCCAAAACATGTAGATATGTAATGTCTAAGTCAAGTGATAATCTTATGCCTATGATTTTTGCTTCATATTCTACCATGTTATTAGTAAATCAAATGTAAGGAAAAATACCAAAGGGATAATTTTACTGTGAGCACTAATGAGGATACAACCTTCCCCATCTCATTGAAGTCATTGGAACCATAAAAATGAATGGTATATGTGTCTTGATATAAATTGATGTCAATTTTGTGAAGTTCTTTGATGACTAATTTATATTTAGTAGTATCGATAATTATAGAGGAATCTTATTGATTACTTGATTCTAGATCAATAGTGAAGTTAAGGAACTAATATTTGAGAGAGATAGCTTGATTAAGACCTTAAATATGGAGGATATTATCATTTGGGAAGCTATCTTGAAGGTGATCAATAGCACGTATGGGATTTGTTATGAGTTGGTCAGTAATGATTTGTCCCTTGACAAATTTTTATGTGATAATGTAGAGATCAAATACCATTAAAAGGACCATCAACTTTCCAATTCTATCTCTAGGGAGAATGGATTTAGATAAAAATTGATGGAGGGGATCGTAATGAACTACAAAATAGGTTATTTTATAAAGCATATAATGACAACTTTTCAATTGCAAAATAGATAGCAAAGCAATAACATTATACTTTTATATAAAAAATTTGTAATCAATGAGACCTTGACTGATATAATATATGGCATACGCTCTTTTGATATGATCTTATTGGGCAAGAATTTCCCTAACTAATATTAGTGTGGAAGAAGTGTACAAGATTAAAGGATGGTCATTGAAGGGTGGATGAAGGGTGGGTGGATGGAGCAATGATTCTTTCATATTGTAAAAAAATTTTCAATAAGGATCAATCCATTCAAGAACATTACCTTTCTTGAGAAGGAAATTAATAAAATAAATGTGATAAGCCATTTTGATGATAAATCATCATATTTCCCCAAGATTACCAAAGAAAGTGTGAATATATACAATGGAATGAGAAATAGGCATGTTGACAATAATGTTGATCTTAGAAGGATTTACATGAATATCATAAAGAGATATTAATAACCCTAAAAATTTCATAGATGTGATGCCAAAGACATATTTATAGGGCTTTATTCTAACTTTATGTTTGATGGGTTGATCAAAGATGATATCAATATAAAAAATATGAGTTTCTCAACTTCTAGATTTGGTAATGAAATCATCCATATACGTTTCCATAATATTATGGATAAGATCATGAAAAATATAGGTCATAGCCTGTTGATATGTAGCTTTGGAATTTTTAAGGCCAAAGTGAATTTTAACATAGTAATAGGTTCCCAATTTCATGCTAAAAGTTGTCTTATTTTGATCTTTGGGGGTGATATGAATTTGACAATAATGAGAAAAACCATCCATGAGAGATAAAATTTAATATCCAACAATGGAAATGATATTAGAATCTATGGAAGGTAATGGGAAGTTATCTTTAGGACAAGTAAGGTTGAGGTTTTGTAAATTGATGCAAATGTGAATGACCATGGTGAATTTTTTGCATACAAGGATAATGTTTAAGACCCATTAAAACTAGTTGACAAGTTTTATAAATTTTGCATCTATAAGTTTAATAATTTATTTATAGCATAAATCAGGAAATTTAGGGGGACATTTTGACTATATTTTTTTAATAGGTTTAGCACTAGGATAGGTGATGAAATTGTACATCATGATACTAGGATCAATGTTAGGCATGTCCTCATATGAGCAAGTGAAACTATCACAATATTTATCAAATAATAAACTAAAGTTATGATGTTTAGTTGGTGTAAGTTCTCTCAAGATTATTATAGGTTGATGACATGAGGAGGTGTCTAGTTGATTCTCTTAGTTTCCTTGATAAGAATAACATTTCTAGTTCGAAAATGATATGGTGCATTGGGCATAGAGGAAATGGGATTTGTTTTAGGATAAATGTTACAAATGAAGTTGTTAAAATAAGGTGTTTTGTGATTGAAATTACAATGTTTAAGATGTTTCTAAGAGCATTGAATTTATTAATCATAGAGGAATTCAAAGATGGATTTGTCATTAAGAAAGATAGGAAGAGGTCTATAATATTCCACATCTACTTAAATATTAATAATTAATTTACTATGGTAGTAATATTTAGAATGTAATTAGCATACATATATGGCCTTGGAATTACATGTGATCTTAGGAGTAGGTAGAATTGGAGAGGAAGGTTGATCATATTCAATTGGTTTATCATTAGCATTATCGATGAGGAGAGGATAGGATAGAATAACCAGTGTTGTAAGAACTATAGAAAATGATAGAATTTATTCATGTGTGATAGGTAATTATGTGTTCCACCACCCATGGAGTATAAATAATTAGATAATTTTTAATAGGTATATGAATTTCATGTTCTAACTCAAAATCTTTGAAAATGGTATGAATATAGTGGTTAAAAGAGTGTATTTTAGCTAAAGTTTTATGATGATTTTGAAGATCTAAACCACATTAATGAGTTTGGGGCATGATGTAGATATCATCATAAGTTGGGTAAGTTGTACATGCTTGTGATTTGGGAGGAAATTCAAAAGGTAAAAGGCATAAATTTATATGTTTACATGGATACATGATTAGATGATCTTTAAATAGTTTATCCACTATATAATCATTATACATGAAGTCATATTCTATAGAAGATACTTCATGGTCATTATATGGAGGAGGGAAATTGGTTATCTCATCGATGAGAGGGATGATGTGATCATAAGGTGATAAAGATGGAGGTATCCAAATCTGAGATGTAAAGAGTTAAATTAGTAGTAATTCATGTATTTTCTAAGTCATTATGATGATCATAAAAAATTAGAAATAATGAAATGTAAATTTGGATTCATATAGATGAATTCAGGTATAGGGGCCTGATTAATCTTCATAGTAGTGAGAATATGATATTGAGATTTGGAATTAGGATTATGAATACTCCATGGGTTAGTATCATCCTCACATTTATATCTTTTACCATTATAATGTAAATTGATACTTTGGATTTGGAAAGAGGTGATAGCTCTCATGCAATGAGTCCATGGGCATCCTAGAAGTATATTTTAAGATAATGGTAAATCAAGGACCATAATATTAATTTTTATAGTCTTAGGTCCAATATTAAGAGGGATATAAATATAACCAATAAAATTTTTATTATTTTTATCAAATCCATGACATGTCAAACAAGCTTATTTTAGATGATTTTTTTATAGCCAAATTGTTGATTGAGCCAAAGAGATGCCGCATTAATACCAGAGCCCTCATCTACTAATAATATACTTTGAGGGTTGTATTAATGGATAAATAAAGAGGGGTGTAACATCAACTCAAAATATGATTTCATCATTGATCATGTCTTCTTCAAATAACTCTATGGAGGGTTTCCAAGAAGGACAAATGTGTTTAATGGTATGCACTTTGATTAGTTGAGGGTCATGAGAAGATGATTCATGTTCTAAAAGATATTTTTCTTCAATTTCATAAATCTATTTCATGATGAAAATACAATGATAAGGAGAGGTACGAATTAACTCCATGAGAGGAGTTTTTCAAGGCATGGAGTTGATTTCTTCTAGGATTTTATGCACAACTTACACTAAAACAAAGAAGTGTGGGATTGTACAAGCCCTAAAGGATTTTAGAGTCAATAGATCTTGGATTTGTGAAGATTTAAAGTTAATAAATACTTCAATCCTCACTCACACCTTTCCTATAGAACCTCAAGTTAATCCTTTTCATATGAGGGAAAATCATATGAATCCTTTCCTATAGCCTTTGATAGTTAAAGAGGTATATAAATTATTACCATATAAGATTATCATTATCATCATGCACTCTACATAGGTAGTGAATCTTATTAATGTTTGAAATAATAATGGAGAGATATGACTATGTGTGAAATTAAGGAACTAAACAAATGTTTAGATAAAAATAAATACATGTTACCATCACTAAATTAAGTATTTAAAATAGTTAATGGCTCATTTATTATGTCACTTTTTATATGGATATTCTAGTTATAATCAAGGAATGATCAACTATGAATACTAAATCAAAACAATGTTCACAACCTAATGGGCAACATTCACATACAAAGGGATGTTGTTTCACCTAATCAATTGGGGTTATACTTTCTAGTGTGCCATGGACATTGCATTCAAAGACTTGATCAAGAAGTGTATTATGATTTGCATTGATGATCTAATAGTGTTTTATAAGAACTGAGAAGATAATGGTAATGACCTAAAAATGGTGTTGAAAATGTGTGGATAACCTAGCATCTCCTTCAATCTAAATAAATGCATATTTAATTTTACTTAAGGAATTTTTTTGGGTCATGTCATTTATGAAAGAGGCATATCGATAGATAAGGATAGAGTAGAGAAAATTATAAAAATTATGATTTTGGGAAAAAAATGGATCTGAAACAATTCTTTATAAATATGAATTTCATGCATAAATTCATCTTGTATTTCACTAAAATAGTTAGACCACTAAATAATGTAATATAAAAAATGCTAAAATAAAGTGGACTATTAAAGCATAAAGATACTTTCACTGAAATCAAGAAGTCCATTGTGAAAAATCTTATATTGTTAAGTCTTGACCATATGTAGCCCTTCTATATATATTCATATTCCTCTAAAAACATATGTGATTTTATTATGATAGAGATAATTATTTCTACATGAGAGAATAATGTTAATAATGAATTTTAAACTCATAAATGAAAGAGTTTGTTAAGATCTCTAAATAGTTTTCATTAAATTAAGTTGAATCCTATGCAACAGTGTGGGATATCGAAAAACCACATGATATTTACAATAATCTATAAAATCCAAATGATGTGATTGAATTCTTCATTAACCTTCCAAGAGGAAAAGTTAGGTACATATAGAGAAAATTAGGGAGACATAAGGAAGCATCTAATTTTCCTAATTAAATAATTACAATAAAAGATAATTATTTTATAGACCCTTTATAACTAACCTAAGGAATCTCAAATAACATAGAATGGCCATACAACAATGTACAAAAAAACACTACACTAGCACCCCCCTTAAGCATAGCTTAGGTGAGATGAAAATTTGGTCTCAGCATTGAAAGCTTGATGAGGTACCCAAGTACATATTAAAGAACCTCCATAGGAGGAAGAAGAAGATAGAGTATCCTTGACACCAATGAGAGATCGTAGATGAATAAATCTACTCTCTATAAAAAGGTTTAGTCAAAATATGTACAATCTACTTCAATGTTGGACAATATCAAAGATCAATGACTTGCTCATTGATAAGCTCCCTGACGAAATGCATGTGAATTTCTATATGCTTTCTCCTTTGATGGAGAACTAGATTCTTGAAAATCTAGATAGTGTTTTGGTTGTCACATTAGATGATTTTTGATTTATGAAACTAGACACCAAACTCAGTGAAAATATTTCGAAGCCAAATTGCTTCAGTGGTGGCATTGATAGCCCCTTTGTATTTTGCCTCTATGGATGATAAAGCAATTTCATGCTACTTTTTAATTGATCAACTTATTAGACCTAAACCAAGTGAGAAACTATAGCCTAAAGTAGACTTTCAACTCCAAATATCTCCAACCTAATATAAATCTATGTATCCAATCAAATCAACTTATATTCTTGCTCCATAGTGTATCTCATAGTTGTGTGAACCCTGAATGTAGTGAAGAATTTGCTTTGCTACTTTCCATTGCAACTCATCTAGCTAATACATAAACTAAGAAACCAAACCAATTGCATAGTATATGTCAAGTCTTGTGTGTGTGAGATAGATATGACTTCCCATGAGTTCTCAATACGGAGTTGCATCAATGAGTGGTGTAAGACAATCAACCTCAAGTTTCACACCAATCAAGAAGGGAGTGGGAGCTAGCTTATAATTAGCCATCTTAAACCTCAAAATAAAATCAACAAAATACTTGATTTTTGATAAAGTTATCCTACAATCTAGATGAATTATTTAAATCCTAAGAAAGTAGTGTATCAATCCCATATCTATCATTGAAAATCTATCTAAAAGTGAATTTTTTAGTACTGAGATGGATGATTGTGAGCTCCCTGTAATCATTAAATCATCCACATAGATGACTATGATCAATAGATAATCATCCTACTACAATATGTAGACATTCAAATCTAAGTGGTATCTATTGAACCTGACATTGAGGAGAAAGGAGTCATTCTTATCATACCATGCCTAAGGGGTCCATTTAAGTTTGTAGATAGATTTCTTGAGTCTAAAAACTAAGAAGGTATCATCCACATATCCTTGTGGTTGCTTCATATATATCTCTTCCATGAGGTCACCATGTAGAAAATCACTCTTTAAATCTATTTGGTGAACATCCCATCAATGTGTGGCTATGATGGCTAGAGTGAGTCTTATAGATGTCATTTTGGCTATAGGAGAAAATGTCTCAGTGTAGTCTATGCCAAGCACTTGAAAAAACCATTTTATCACTAGATGAGCTTTATACTTATCGATTGACACTTATGAACCATACTTCATCTAAAAAATCCATTTACAATGGACCAATTTTGTTCATTTGGGAAGAGGGACCACATCCCATGCTTTGTTCCTAATCAAGGAACTGTACTCTTCTTGCATAGAAAAATCCTATTTTGAAATGCAATGGTCATGTAGGCTTGTGATGTCCCCTAAAATTCTGATTGTGTTTACCTTGTATCTAATATATTTTCAACCCATCCTCTAACACTTTGAAGTGTCTGTCTAGCCAAAATAACACAAAAATTGTATGAGATTAGAGAATTAGGAGGTGAGTCCTCATCATCTATAGTGTCAGTGTGAGATGGGGGTGTATCATCATCACTACTCCAATCACTTCAACTTGAAGAAGAAGAAGAGTCATCCTCATCATTAAGATGATGTTTAGGTGGATCTACATCACTGTTAGAAGTGGAATCAATGTCCAGTGAGATTTTTGAAGAGTTTGGAGTGCTATGACTGTGTTCAAGTGGGCCTTCATGAAACTTGAAACTCCTTTAAGTGAAAAACTCATGAGTTTTAGGATGGAGAATCCTACATCCATTAACACCCTCTACATACCCCATAAATATGTAAGACTGAATCTAAGGTCCATTGTCTTGCATTTCTTCTCAAAAATATGGGAAATAATTAGTGATGCAAACACTCAAAAGTGATCTACAGTGGGTTTGTGACTCTCCCAAGATTTAAAAGGAGTGATTCCCTTCAAACATTTATGTGGAACTTAGTTATGAATGTAACACTGATAGTTGATTGCTTTATCCTAATACTAAGGAGCAAGAGACTTTGATTGAAGCATACAGTTTGCCATTTACTTCAAAGTAAAGTTCTTACATTCAACCACACCATTTTATTGTGGATTGTATGGAACTATATATTTTCATCTGAATCCCCTCTAATGTGCAAAACTATTTAAACCTATTTTTGACATACTCTCCACCATTGTTAGTCCTTAATATTTTGATGGAACATTCTGACTAATTCTCCAAAAGTGCTTTGATGTCCTTAAAGTGATCAAAGACCTTAGACTTATTCTTGATAAAAAACATCCAAGTGTACCTCAAAAATTCATGAATGAATGTCAGCATGTATCTTATCCTATGGAGTGAAGGTTTTGGAAATAGACCTACTAATTCATTATGAACTATTTATAGTATCTATTTGGCTCCCCTTGCTTTGCCTTTATCATATTTCTATTGTAAATTCTTACCAATAATGCATCCATTGCATAGACCATCCAAGAATTTAACTTTAGGCATCCCTAAAACCATGTTCTAATGATAGAGTTACTCTAGGTAATAATCGTTTAAATGGCCAAACCATTCGTATCATAGTTTATTCACTCCATCTACATGAGTAAGTAGTGCAGGTGAGCACTGATTTGGGTCAAACTATGAGAAGGTATACAATCAAGAATGATGATTGTCCTTCTCATAAGCCACTACAGTGTCACTATGTATCTCCTTGATGACCATCAAATTAGGTGTAAACTTAACTCACTTCCCTTCACCTATGTGAGTGATTTGATATACTAACAGAAGATTGGTGGATAGTGAAGGAACACATAAAACATCATTGAAAGTCCTATAACTTCTACCAATCCTTTACCACTAAATTTCTCTTAAGTGTCATCATGCATGAGGATTGAAGGCACAAAACATGACTCTATTTCTATAAATAGATCCTCTGAGGAGGCAATGTCATAAGAAACACACAAATCAGTAACCCAAGTCAAAGGCTAAGAAGCTACTATAAAAAGTATCTTTCCCTTGTTTTTTCCCTTTTTATTATCTTTATCCTGATGTGTTTTGAGATGAAGTTTTAGTAACATTGATGTTGTTCTTCTTAAGTATCTTAGTCAAGGTACCAATCTTTTTTTTCATGCACAAAGATTCATCATGCCCAAGTTTCTTGTAAAAGTTGCATTTGAGTTTCTCTTTCTTAGGTTTCCAACTTGAGGAGGACTCATTTGATGATTCCTTAGGCTTTGCATCTAATTTATGATTCTTCTTATGCTCATGATCTAGTTTAGACTATTTCTTCTCCTATTTGTCACTGCTTGAAGGCTTCTTCTTGTCCTGATTGGAAATCAAGGCATGTGATTTTGAAAGCTTTAGTGTACCCATTTGAACTAATTTATCTTTATCCCAAGTTATATCACCAAAAAAATCATCAAATGATGAAATTTTACAACTGGATCCAAGTGCACATTTGGTATTATGAAATGTAGAGATGAAAACTGAATAGTTATGACATAGTTTTGAAAGCACAAATAGAATCAAATGGTCATCTATTTTCTAAATGACACATTATTTTAGCTATAGCCTCATTGATTTGAACTTTCTAAATAAGTCTTTTAGGCTGTCATAGTCACCTAGGCTCAATATGATGAGCTCATTCTCTAGCTTATGAGCCCTCATGATGTCTTGCACTCTAAAAAGCTTTTCTAGGATTGTCTAGACTTCATTTAGAGTATTTGTAGATTCAAAGTGAAATAAAAGGTCAAGATACATTAGAAGGCATAGAAACCCATAGGCCTCATCATAGATATTTTACCACTTAACTTGTTTTGCATATGTAGATGGCTTAGTTTCTTCACCCATAGTAATTAGATAGAGTCCTTTACCTCTTAAAGTGAGTCATATTTTAGACATCCAATCTAGATAGTTAAATGGTGTAAGTGGTTTGATGTTTATATCCATTAGTTTAGATTAGAATGAGACAAACTACACAATTTAAATGAGAGAAAAAAATAGAAAGCACACAATACATGTAACCCCTGAACTATCAATAATACCCCCCTAAAGTTACAATGCATAAATACTCAGTCTTGGACATCAGGCATAAACAAGAATGCTTTTATGAGAAATAAATGTGATAAAATATGAGAGGGACATCAAGAACTACAAATAATTCATCCAAGAGGAAAGGTATAAAGGCTTGAAGAGAGTTTTAGGCTATTAGACCATGTGAAAAATATATGTTACAAAAGTTATAAAAAAATGTCACCAATGCATATAGGTTGATAAAATATGCGATTTCAAAGAAAAGCACCCAAAAAAGAGCTAAAAATTGAAATTTATAGCACTTACTAGTTATTACTTATGTTTTTCATCCGAAAATCTAAAAAAGGAAATGAGTTTACTCTATTTCTTTATTACCTTTAACCTGAAGTTTTACTCCTTAAACATCACATGGTTTTGTGCATTTGCTTGACTTTGTGTTCTTGTAGCTACATTACTTATAAAAAGTAATTTGTATGACCCCTTTCAAAACATGAATGGGTCTCCTAGTGTAATTCAATTTCTTCCAACTGCTTGACTTTAGGTTCTTCTAACTACACTACTTTGGGTTCTTGTAACTAGTTTAATTATAAAAAATATAAGTATTTAACTCTCAGAGACTTGATTACTTATCCCTAGTGTCTTTCAAGTTTATAGATAGTTGTAGCTTATTACTTATAAAACATGGAATGAGTAATAAGTAATCTACCTTGGAAAAATTGAAAGGGTATAGCCAGTGTAAATCAAGTTTTTCAACCTACACAACTTATTACTTATAAAACAAGTAATGGGTAATAAGTGATCTACCTCAAAAAACCTAAATGGGTTTATTCCAGTGTAAATCAGGGTTCTCGATAGCTATAACTTATTACTAATAAAATAAGTAATGATTAATAAGTAGTTGACCTTGGAAAACCTAAATGGGTATAGCAAGTAAGTAATGCGCCCGGGAGAAGCTAATTTGCTCTTGGAGAGTAGCAATCATGTTACATATGTTTGATTACTCAAGTAATGTCACTTGAAAAACCTGAATTGGTTTGGGAGGCTTGAAATTTGTATGACCATCATACGAGTTGAAGAAAATTGGATTTTTAGAAAAATCTATGGATTTTCTCTAACAACTAAAGATAACCCATTTGAGATCTTGAAAACCCAAAAAAATATACTTAGACATATTTTTTATCTAAGGAAGATTTTTATTCAAACACCTTTTGACATAATTTTGAATTAGATTTGAAAAAATACCTCCAAGGTCAAAAATGGTGGCCACGCGAAAAGAAAAGTAGCAAAGGTGAATGTAGGAGGATCCTACCAAGGAGTCTAATACATGAGACTATCAAGATAGCTCTATCACCATGAAAGGTTTTATCATCATCTCTAAACATTTTTCATGCAATCGAGTTGAATCTTGTGTGGCAATGTGAGATACCCAAAAAACACTTGATATTTGTAATAGGCTATGAAATCCAAAATGATGTGTTTGAATTCTTCATTAACCTTCCAAAAAGAAAATTTTAGTACATATAGATAAAATTAGGGCAACATAAGGAAGCCTCTATTTTTTCTAATTATATAACTAAAATAAATGATAATTATCTTATGGACCCTTTATAACTAACCTAAATAAGCTTAAATAACATAAAATGGCCATATGACCATCTAGGCAAAATTAAGTGGCAATAAACACTACACTAACAATAAATATTAATCATAGGTATTCTACCATTGACAAATAAGATGTTTATTTGATAAAAATATTTTAAATGTTCATGAATTATATTTTACACATCAAAGTATTGTTATATTATATGACCCTTATTTAAAGATGATGCTGATGAAAAATGAGTTAGGTGAATGGAGAGGAAATGGATGACCATTATATACAAATTTAACCTAGAGATAAAATAGAGGAAAATTATAATATGAAATGGATTGAGTAAAGCGATGGCTAAACATGGTTCACATATTGTTTGTTATCCGTATACAATGTAGTTCATCACATATAATGAGTGGTATCAAGATACAATTTATTAACTATTGAAAAATAAGAGCTTGAACTACTTGAACTCAACTCAAAGAAGATAATCACACATGAAGGGAAAAAACTTCATGATTAAATTAGGAATGTTGTATAGTAAAAATAAAAAATGAATTTATTTTAGATGTTTAAATAAGGATGAAGTGGATGAAGTAATCAAACATTTTTGTAGTAACTATGGAAATGGACATGGTTTAGGGAGTGCTAAAGTTCACCAAATATTCTAGCTATGTTATTATTGGCCCCATGTTTTAAAGGATGCTCATTCATAGGTGATAAATTTCCACATATTTAAAGTTATCACACACAAATAACATAGCCTTGTTATTCAGTTGCACCCAATTATTGAAGTTTGACCTTTTATAAAGTGAGTGTTTAATGTTTGTGGTGGTATCAATGTTAATTCTTCCATTGCACACAATCTCATCTTGATGGAAAATGATGACTGTACCTGACGGATCGAGTCAAATACATTAAAATTTTATACAACTAAGGTGGTGATCAGATTCCTTGAAGAACACATATTCATCATGTTTGTAATTTTATTTTACTTTGGTATGCAACAATGGCCCTATGTGCTCTTTGAAATTTACTAAATGGCCATATGATAATAAGGTAATTCTCAAATACTTTTCAAATTATTATCCATAAGATAGTGATGTTGTTGAATGAATGAATAAAAATATGTTGTATGTGATTAATAATATATAGGATTATATTAATCTATTAAATCAGTTAGATGAGATGCTCAATTAGGTATCTAGGAGAGCCAACATGTTTTTTGTGTGAAACTGGGTCTCAAAAACACTCCATTATGTCAACCAGGTTCATGTTGTATTTTTTCATATAAAATAATTAGTATAAAAATAGACTCTATAACATTTTATTTAACTTTAATAATATTTATCAAAACCCTCATTACATATGTAGGTTGTGGATTGGGCATTTTCTTTTGTAATCAACTTACGAGACCGATTAAGTCTAGATGACTACATTTAGGGCATTAACATGATAATCATAATTTTGACTATGATAAGGTATAAGATATTAAAATTTTAATCCCATGGTTATAATTAGAATTAGAAATATGATTATGTTAATAGGGAGGCATGGTGTCACTTCATATTATAAATTGAGTTACAAGATTTGATTACAACTAACTAGCATCATGAGGATCTTTTTTAGTATTGATCAAACTAAAGAGTCTGATTAGGTAAAACTAGGGATGAGCAACATCATTGTATTTTTTTTTTGGCTTACAAATCTTGACTAGATCATCAAGGGGCCTAAGGCCCCCTATATAGTGGTGGTGGAGTTTTAAAACCTGACCAGGTACGATGGGGACCTATCATGCCTTACTTCATGATGGCTAGGGATTTATTCAATATTAGGCATACGTAGGGACTAATGCTTCCCCTTATATTGACCTTATTTATTTTACTTTTGATTTTTTAATGAAAGTTAATTTATTTATTTTATTGCAATGATTTTTTTAAATCAATTTTTTAATAAATTTAATTTTAATTAATTTTTTTAGAAATTAGGTTTAAATTAATGTAGTTATAATAATATTTTTTAAGGATTAATTAATCCATTGATAATTTTCATTTATTTTTAGAATAAAAATTAATATTTGAATGTGAAAATTTCCAATCTATCTTAAACTATTTGGAGGTGGTTGTTTGCACATATTGTTTGGCCTAGAAGTCCATTTTCAATGCCATTTGTTACATCAAGAAGTTATTTCCATCCCATTTATCATGGAATACATGTTCTTCGAATAAGGAAATTATTTAGAATTTATCATTATTTTCATTATATAGTTTTAATATGTTTTATAAAGTGTTGATTTAATGAATTAAAAAAAATTACTTGTACTGACAAAATAAATTATTATATTTGGTTTTTAAGTAAGTGTAAAAAGGAATAAAGTGATCCAAGCTTGTAAAACAAGGAGTGAAACATTAAAAATTCAAATTGGAGCTCGAATAAATTTTGGATGGAAAATTATTTCACCAACTAACTAATTTTTTTTATAAAAGGCTAGACAAAAGCCATTGTCAGGGATGTTTCATTTTATCCAATGAGACATTAGAGGACCAAATAATTTATTATTTTATTTTATTTTAGCTTTCCTACATATAATTTATGTGACAAATGTTTCTATGAATGTTTTCTATGTATTTCAATGGACTATGATTGACCTAGAAAATATTTTTCAAGTAAATATATCTAGTTATTGACCCTGATCTTAAGTGATGTAGTGTTTGGTACCTAAAACCTCCTCATAAAATACCTAACATTTATATATTACTTTAATTCCTTTATTCAACCCTAATTTAGTAATCATTCAATTAATTTCATGTAATCTTGAACTCTCTTCTTGAACACTCTTCACAAAACTAGGCTTCTAAGCCTCTTTGCATGCATATATTCTTTCTTGCCATTGAATACATATCAATCATAATATACATCTCTAATTTAATCCTTCATGTTACCTCCCAACTCTCTCTAACAAATATTTCATCACTTCATTCTCTTTCATGTTACAAACTTGCTCATTCCTTGATATAGGTTCATAGGCTTAAAAGCCTAAAACATGGTTCCATGATTCTTTATTATTTCTAGGGAATATATGGACATACACCAAATCATTTAAAATGTAATAAAAATCCAATAAATTAACACAATAATAATTCAATGACTCTCAACCCAACTACACTTTCTCTCTTTAAGGCCTATTCCTTGTAGCCTTAGTTTTAAGCAAACCTAGAAAGTTTGAACTATATATAAAGCTTTCAAATTATTATCCATAAGATAGTGATGTTGTTGAATGAATGAATAAAAATATGTTGTATATGATTAATAATATATAGGATTAATATTAATTTATTAAATCAGTTAGATGAGATGATCGATTATTGATCTAGGGGAGCCAACATGTTTTTTATGTGAAACTGGGTCTCAAAAACACTCCATTATGTCAACCATGTTCATGTTGTATTTTTTCATATAAAATAATTTGTATAAAAATAGAATCTATAACATTTTATTTAACTTTGATAATATTTATCAAAACCCTCATTACATATGTAGGTTGTGGATTGGGCATTTTATTTTGTAATCAACTTACAAGACTGATTAAGTCTAGATGACTGTATTTAGGGCATCAACATGATAATCATAATTTTGACTATGATAAGGTATAATATTTTAAAATTTTAATCCCATGGTTATAATTATAATTATAAATATGATCATGTTAATAGGGAGGCATGGTGTCACTTCATATTATAAATTGAGTTACAAGATTTGATTACAACTAACTAGCATCATGAGGATCTTTCCTAGTATTGATCAAACTAAAGAGTCTACTTAGGTAAAAATAGGGATGAGCTACATCATTTTATTGTTTGTTTGGCTTCCAAATCTTGTTTAGATCATCAAGGGGCCTAAGGCCCCCTATATAGTCGTGATGGAGTTTTAAAACATGACCAGGTATGATGGGGGCCTATCATGACTTACTTCATGATGGCTAGGGATTTATTCTCTATTAGGATTTATCATGGAATGCATGTTTTTAGAATAAGGTAATTATTTAAAAGTTACCAATATTTCCATTATATAGCTTTAATATGTTTTATAAAGTGTTGATTTAATGAATTAAAAAAAATTACTTGTGTTGACAAAATAAATTATTATATTTGGTTTTTTAGTAAGTGTAAAAAGGAATAAAGTGATCCAAGCTTGTAAAAGAGGGAGTGAAACATTAACAATTCATGTTGGAGCTCGACTGACTCTTGGATGGAAAATTATTTCAGCAACTAACTGATTTTTTTTTATAAAAGGCTAGACAAAAGCCATTTTCAGGGATGGTTCATTTTATCTTCAATCAGACATTAGAGGACCAAATGATTTATTATTTTATTTTATTTTTGCTTTCCTATGTATAATTTATGTGATAAACGTTTCTATGAATGTTTTCCATGTATTGCAATGGATTATGATTGACCTAGAAATTATTTTTCAAGTAAATATATCTATTTATTAACCCTACTCTTAAGTGATGTAGTATTTGGTACCTAAAACCTCCTCATTAAATACCTAACATTTATATATTACTTTAATTCCTTTATTCATCTCTAATTTATTCATCATGTAAGTACTTTCTTGTAATCTCGAACTCTCTTCTTGAACACTCTTCACAAAACTAGGCTCGTAAGCCTCTTTGCATGCATACATTCTTCCTTGCTATTGAATAAATATCAATCATAATATACATATCTAATTTAATCCTTCATGTTACTTCCCAATTCTCTCTAACACATATTTCATCACTTCACTCTCTTTCATGTTACAAACTTGCTGATTCCTTAATATAGGTTCATAGGCCTAAAAGCCTAAAACATGGTTCCATGATTCTTTATTATTTATATGAAATATATGGACATACACCAAATCATTTAAAATCTTATAAAATTCATATAAATTAACACAATCATAAATCAACAACTCTCAACCCAACTACACTTTCTCTCTTTAAGGCCTATTCCTTGTAGCCCTGGTTTTATGCAAACCTAGAAAGTTTGAACCATATATAAAGCTTCCAAATAAATGAAGAACATTTTTTGATACCCTTTATCATTTTATATTTCCATAAAAGTATAAATGCCTAACTCTCCATGAAATAATACTAAATCTAAACCCCTCTCAAGCAATTAGGTCTCTTTAAGCCTAGTTTCATGCCACAAACCTAGGGACTGTACCATACAATACCTTACCAACTTACAACCAAAAAAATAATTAATTAAACATTAAAATACATAAAATTCCAAAGTTTGGTAAATTTTATCTATATTTAATAATAATTACTCAAGATTCCATTTCCAAACCCTTTGTCTAGTGTTAATAAGGCAAACAAGCACTATAAATTGCATAATTTAAGTTTTTCAAACTTTAAAAATGTCATTCAAATTTTAAAATTTCCTATTTTACTTCCTTATACTTATTATATTGTTATATTTTCATGGAAAATCATAAAATTCTCTCAACAAGAAAATTTCAGAATTTTGACTTCTCTTAATGACTATGTGTGAAGGTTTCCTTGTCTCTTGCTATTCTAAATGGAATTTAATTTTTTAAATGGGGTTAATTAATAAAATAATATATATATATACCATATTTATGATACAATAAATTAATAATAACTTTAAAAAATATTAACAATACAAATCTTACTTACTGAGCTTGGTTGCATATATAGAAAATTACTTATAAATGGAATAGGCTATCAGTGAATTCATTATTATCTTAAAATACTGATGTGAAACTTTTTTTATACAAATGAAAATTATATATATGCTTTATTATATCCCATTAAACCCATATAATCACAAAAATCTCAATCAATCCTTCTTTTATTCAATGATTTCCTACAACCAATAAAACATAGAAATTAGACAAAGGTAGAGTTCTTCATGAAATATTGATCTTTATTGGACTATTCTCCCCTATTAATTAAAGTAATAATCTCCTATAAATTTATATTACTCTCTTAAAACACACTCTTACACTCTGTACATTCCTTTCTAAACTTTTATGACACTAAAACATGTAAAGAACTCACATTTCTTGCCAACCCTACATAGGGTGGTAGTTACAACTTCTTGATTCTTGGCTTATATTGATTTGAAAATTATAACACTATAAATAATATTATAATACTAATATGAACCTTTAAAAAACTTACCAACCTTTACATTTCACAAAAGAATTTAAAACACCTAACAATCTAGGTACCAAATATAAATTTTGAAATATTGCTTTTTGGAAAGAAAATCTAGATAGTATTCAAACACACACTCTGAAAGACACTCAATGACTTAAAGACATCCATTTAATACCCAAAAAAGACAAAAATTTTAATATGAAACTTATTAAACACATTTACCTAATTAATATATTCTGATGCTTTGCATCATACTCCCTAAATGGAAAACATTTGAACTCCCACTCAAATGATTTTTTTTTAGCTCCTTGATATCAAATTCTTTCTCCTCTGACATTCGAAGATCCTATTAGTTATTGTCCTCTTTTATTTCTCATATCTCCTCAATTATTTACCTTTTCTATCTTCTTTATCAACTCAGCTTCTACCTTCATGAAGTACATAATCTATTATAACTGTTTTCCTACTTCATTTTCCATGTCCTCCATTACTAATATCTCTTCATCATGCTCTGTCTCAATTATTAGATCTTAATTATTGATCTCTTCTCCTACACCAAATCTTCTTTCTTCATTGGTCATGTTTGGTTCATGCACTCCTTATTTATCTTACTTTTTTGCAATGATTTATCCTTCATCCTCATGTTCTAATGTCTTATAAGAATCTCCACCCTTATCAGACTCTCGATCATAGACTCTTTGGATACCTCTTTATGATACTCCACTTTCTCATGATAGGTATTCTCATAGCCTTTCTCATATTGCAATGATAGCTTCTTGAAAAATTTACATTCATCTTAATATAAAATCATTTAAAAAGATTTCATATTTATATCCTCATGCATAATTAAAACTAACTCATCGATAACATTATCCATTAAATAATTCAACCTATTACCTTGCTCATGCTTCAAATATTTTCTTTCTTATTCACTTGCTTGTGACTCTCCTTCAATGAGTCTTTGTTCCTCACTTCTAGCCATGCTACTTATATCATTGTTTTCCTTATCTTTCATTGGATCTATTATGAGTTATTTTACCTCAATTCTTATCTTCTCTATATTATAATGGAGTGACACCTTATCTTTCATGTTCAAACCTGTACCACCATGTTTAGTATCCATCAAATTACACTGATGAGACTTGATAGTCTCTTCAAGGACCTCATTGTATTTTTCATCTTCTCTTGCTTTTATAATATTATTACAAGCTTCTTTAGGCATCCACTTTATATTCTTGATATCCTTAATTTTTCCTCTTACCATTTGCTCTTTACTTGCCCTATTAGCTACCACTATTATTTCCTTGATCAACTCATAAGATTCTGTATTAAGATTACCTTTTCTTGTAACTTTGTTTGCATCATGTTTTACCCAAAATTTTCCATCTTTGTGGATACAAATAAATTTTTTATTTTCATTATCTACCCTTTTATGTCCTGTAAGTTTGACTTATTGAAGTTTTTCTATAGACAACATGCTCCTTGGATTAGACATCTTCTTTCCTTCATTTTACAATTACGCCTCTTATTTGTGATATTTGTCTCCCCCTTTTCACCTTGACAAAGGAACTTGAATAGATCATATTCATCCTCTTGAATCAATAATATCCACATTAACCCATATTCCTTATTGTTCTCTTGCATATCTTGTATCTTATCTTGTATTTTAGTTCTATATCTATCTTGTTTTTAGTTAGACACTCTATCCTGCTACAAATAAGTTTGTATATCTAGATACTCTATGATGTATTTTCATTTATCCATCACTATTTATATATTTATCATCCATTGTCTCATTACAAGTTCTCACTTCTTTAACTTATATTTTATGATAGACTTTGTCCTTCTCTTCATTATTTATGGCACATTCTAAAGTTGTCGATTCTACCTATAATTGTTCCCAAATATAATACACAAATAATTGATTTTTATACATCTTAAATCCATCCTATTTATTAAACTTTTTTTCTTTCATGCATTCCATGAGGTATCCTTCTTCTCAAATATATCCTTGTCTAAACATCTCTCCTCTTTCAAGGTTAAAAATCATTGAATCTCTAAACATGGTTATCCAATAAGCTTGTTCTCCATCATTAGCATGTTCTTCATTATTTATCCTCTTAATATATTCAATATTTATGTCCTCAATATGGACTTATTCCTTAAGTTTTGTACCTTCATACACACATGACAAGAAATATTTAAATATAAAATCTTGAGGTTTGGTTGCCTCAATCTTATCATTATTAGGTTGTTTTACCTCAATGACTATATACTTATTCACAAGGTTATTCTGACCTTCCTCTTATTCATACATCAAAAAATTCTTCATCTCCTACTTGATCTACCTACATAGATACTTCTTTTACTTCTCATTGTCTTTCATGACAATATTGTTTCCTTTATACATGAGTAGCTGTCTAGGCTAGTTGACTCTCTTATTCTTCATAACCTAGCCATATCATTGGATTTATTCTTATTGAATGAGATCCACCAAGATATTTATCTTGTATAACATTTTATCTATCTCACTCATCTCCTCTTAAACAACCAAAGCTTTTCTCTTTGGTTCTTATTTATTCTTTCTCTTATTACGATATTCTAACTCAACCAAGCAGTTCCCCTCTTTCAACTTCTATTTCTTAATCCTCTCATAATCAAGAATTTTTTCCTCGCTTTGGTATCTCAGCCTCTACCTAATCTACTAACACTCTTGTCCAAGTCTTTTCTACCTTAGTACTACGACTCTCACTTGGAGTCTCTCTTTCTTTTCTATTCTTCTCTTGAGCTTCTGTTATCTCTATTTTTAGGGATTCTCTACCACAATCTCTTTAACTCTTTTATAGGTTTTCAAAACCATTATCTTATTCATTCCTACAATTAAACTTCATGTAACATAAAATGAAAACCTTCAAAAACCTCAAATAGCAACTTATCATTTTAAAAATCATGAATTATTTCAAGAGATTACCTATGATGATACCATTTGATTTAGTGGTTAATATCTAAAACATCCTCACTCATTACCTAACTTTTATATCTAAATTTAATTCCTTCATTCATCTCTTATTACCTTGTCATGCATGTACTTTCTTATTATTTTGAACTCTATTTTTGAACACTCTTCCCAACACTAGGATCCTAAGCCTCTTTACATGTATATGGTCCTCCTATACCTATATATTCTCATCCTTCATGATACACCCACATTTTATCGCACACATATTTTATCACTTCACTCTCTTTCATGGTTTAAACTTGATCATTCCTTGATATAGGTTCATAGGCCTAAAAGCATAAAACATGGTTTCATGATTCTTGTCCTATTTATAGGGAATATATGTCCATTCACCTAATTATTTTAACTTTCATATACATCTAATAAATTAACACAATCCCAAAGCAATAACTCTCAACTCAATTACACTATCTCTCTTTAAGGTCAATTCCTTATAGCCTTATTTTTATGCAAACATAGTAGGTTAGATCCATATATAAAAAAATTAGACAAACCAAAAACGTTTTTGGATAAACTTTATCCTATTATATCTTAATTAAAAAATGTAATACCTAACTATTAAATAAATCTTACAAATGCAATACCCCTCATTGACTAATTGACTAAGTGAAAGCTCATATACATGATTGACACTAGGGTGCCTTTGAGGCTTTGGAATAATAATCTAATTTTCTAATTTTGGGATCTTTTCATGTAATAGCTTATTTTGAATTTGTAAATCTGAAATAAACTTTCTCATACTGGTGATTTGATCCCTTAGATTCTTGTAAGTGCAAACCCTAGATGCTTTTTATTGAATATTTAAGCACATATGTTGAAGAGGATTTGAAGAAGCTATAGATTGAATGTATGCATTAAGAACAATAATATAGGCTTACTCACCTTTTGGAGGGGTGTTAGAGGGAAATTCACTATCACCCTCTTGGGGGAGAGGAGGAGAAGGAAATTATTTCCAATACATAAGATATGACATTGAAACTTGAAAAGTGGTTGTTAGATTATGTAATGGATCCTCTAAGTATTTAAGGATCTTATTATTGATTGAATTACACATAATGGAGAGATAGAATGTTAAAGAAGTCATTATAGTTATAAGTTGTATAAAAATATGATTATAAAGAATGTTTCACATGAGAGATAGAATTTAAGGGATAGAGATCATGAAATTTTGCATAAATGCATAAAAAACTTTGACATGTGCTATGATATTTCTAACATGTTTAGAAAAATAGAGTTGGAAATTATTTCATATGAGAGAGAGAGAGAGACTATGTAAAATAACTATTGACATCTTGAAAAAATTTAGCAATAATATCATCCCTTATTATGAAAACTAGGTATGAAATGCAAAGAATGATGATTTGTACTAGCATATGGTAAAACTCACCATCCATGTACATGATAGGACTAAGTATTTTCTCCTTATTATTTGCAAGAAATGTAAGAAATATGTGTAAATAAGTGAGGTTCATTATTTATATTATGTGAATTCAAAATTTAGATGTAGGGTGATACCTTAAGAAAACAAAGGGATATAGTATATGAAACTAAGGTTTTCAAAGAAATTGTTTTAAAATTACTATGTAATTTTAAAATTTGATGTGAATTTCTAAGTTAAATATGCAAGTAAAAAATAAAAAAATTATAGGAAAATTATTGATTTAAAGGGACCTATTATATGGAACTTGGGTTTCGAAGAAAAATATTTTATTTTAAATTAATATGGAATTTTAAAAATTAAATTGAATTTTTTATTTTAATATGTAAGTAAAAAATTAAAAAAATTGGAAATTTTTTGATTTGAAGGGACCTAGTATGTGTAACCAGGGTTTGTAAGAAAATTTATTTTTGAAAATTACTATGAAATTAAAAAATTAAATTGAATTTTTGATTTAAATATGTAAGGAAAAAAATTAGAAAAAATATTGTAAAAATTAGCAAAGAATTTACCTTAGGGTTTCTAGGGTTTTTATGTGCAAACAATGTAAGTCAGGTTCACTAAATGATTCAACTATTTTGGTAATATTGGAGACTTATTCCTAATTCAGTTAAGAGTCTAAGTTAATTAAACTAGTAAATAATATGGTGATAATTAAGCTACTAGTTTGTATAATTTGACTACAATTTTAATCTTTTTTAAAATAGTAATAAGGGAGGGAAAATAAGACATAGCTATAAACTGACTGAGAGAGCTCTTGCCGAGTCTAGAATTTACTATGTTAGACTATGATAGTGTTTTAAATTAGGATATATAATTCATTTTATGATTGGATAAGAGCACTAAAATAGGACACCCTAGGGTCTGGTGTTATAGTCATCTTTTTCCACTATTGTCTAAGAGACCTGAGCTTACCAGGTTTTATTCATTGTGTCTGTGTGAGCCTAATTGTGAAATTTTGACTATTGGATATTCATGAAAATCCTTGTAGAGTTGATTTATTCCTTAAACACTAGACTTTATTATGCTTTTAAAAACTTTGGGAAAGAGGAGAGTTTGTGTATGTAAGTTGAATTGAACGTTTATCTACATCCCTTGTGTTGGCATGTTGCCTACATACCAATACATCGAAGATGGATCAATCCATATGTAGTTATCACAATTGATGTGATTTCTATAATAGTGGGAATTAAGATGAAAAATTATAAAATTGGGTATGCTTGAGGTGCCTAGGAAGTGGTGTAAGGATTTGAATAAGCTTGTGGCTATATTCGATGGTTGTGTGTAGATAATAGGGAAATATGCCTGAGTAGTCTTGCTTGTATTCTTTCTTGATTTGTGATATTTTAAAACCCCTTATAAATGACATTTGAATGAAATTTTATAGGTATCTATTGGTCATGGGTCAAATGTATTCACATTAGGATAACAAGAAGAGGAATAGGAATTAAAAAAACTAATTATTAAAAGTAAAAATGTACTTAGATAGGAGTACCATAAATGGACACCTTAGGATCCAATGCTATAGTCTAAATTGGGTAATATAATCTTGAAGGAACAAGACTTAGGTGAATTGATTCATCACTTAAAATACTTCTTAGAAGAGGTGGAATCACTATTTGAAAGGGTACAAATGATTGGGAATTAGTAAAAAGATGCCTATGAGGGTCATGAGAGTAAACAAAAGGGAATTATGGGTTGGATATCACAATCCACACTCAAGTTACCAATTTTTATATTTTATATGACTACAAACCTATAAAATTATTAATCACCCTTACAAATACAACACCCATATCTCACTAAAACATTTTACTGACAATCATTAACTTGAAAGGGATCCTCATACAAACATGCATGCCCCATTGTATTTTAAATATGATCTTTGGTATCTTAAATTCCTTTATCACACCCTTGTAATACCTTAATAAACCACCTAAATTATATAACATTTTATATCCTTTAACACTTTAGAGAGGCTATCCATATTAGGTAGGGGTAATTATCCTTTGACGAAGCTTTGTTCAAATTCTAAAAATCAACACACAAGTGAATGTTGACATGTTTATTTATTATAGGGACGGAATTTTCAGCCCATGATGAATACTTTATGGGATGAATGATTCCACCAACCCTTATCTTCTTTAACTCCTCCAACATCTTGGTAGCCAAGTAGGGTTAATAGTTCTCTACTTCTACCCAAAAGGCTTACTCTTATGATGCAATGGGATGACATATTGATTCAAGTCTTCCTTATACACCTTCAAATCAGAATAAGTGCAAGCTAAATAGTCTTAATACTTTTTTAGCAACTACATATAAACTTACTTCTTAGCTACACATAGGTTAGTACCCATCCAAACCTTCTTTGGATTCTTTTGAGAACATAAATTTCACTCAGTCATGTCTTTTGTGATAAATGAGTCTCTTATTTTTATTCTATCAACTCAATCAAAAGATGCTTCTATAATTACCAATCCCCTAGGGAGAGTGTTTTTCTTCAAAAAATTATCATCCTTCCCAAACAATGTTTCCTTCCCATCACAAACATGTAAAATGGATTCTCAGTCTATGATTTGATCATGAAATCCCACTTTATAATTTAGAAACATCTTAATTTTTTCATCATCATCAAGCACCTACCAATGATGACAATTATTTAGGATAGAATGCCTAATAAGAACCTCCACTTTATACTAACAATGAAGATCCATATTTGTAATATCAAACTAAACACCTAATCTTGCAAGTTTGTTAGCTTCTTTATTGAAACTCCTATGATGATAAAAATGTTGAATGCATCAAAGAACTCTAACAAATACCATATGATATTTTAATATTATTTCAAATTTTTTTTTAGTGGTGTAAGCATTATGGACATGCTTAACTACTAGCTCAAAATACCCCTTTATGATTAAATTTGTAACTGCATGTTTGCAGGTAATTCATAAACTAAGAAAGAGTGCCTCATACTCAGTAGTATTATTCATGCACTCAAAGGATAAGTGAAAAGAAAAATTTAAACATTTACCATTAGGGGAATAGAAGAAAACCCTAGGTCTATTTCGAAGATTATAACAAGTCCCTTCAAAACACATCTTCTAAACATCACCTTCATTATCAAATGCAACATCAATAATAGTAGGTTGTTCAACAACATCCACATTGCCAATGAAATTTCCTAGTTCAACATTTGTGTACAACACTTCATTTATAACATGCTTTGGATCTTCAAGCACATCTAACATCTTCAATTACATATGAAGTCTAACCATCTTACCCTCCAATGGAATAGTGGCTTAATACAAGTCCATTTATACACTTTCACCCATTCTAGCATCCCATTTACATTATAGAAACATCCCATACTTAGGTGGGCAATCTGCAACTACCATGTCTATTTTTAGATATTTACATGGATGCAGTACCAACTGCACTACCAAAAATTTAACTTGTCCAAAATTTGGTACCTATCATGAATGCATAGAATATCACTTGTTAAAGGTTTATGTAATCTTCACTCTAATTTCATTTAGGACATCTAGGGCCATCATGTTATAAGAATCTCCAAAATCAAACATATAATTGTGGACAATTAAGCCATTTATGGGTAGGGTGGCATGAAATGGATCCACATTCAACTAAATTTATACCAATGTAGTTCCCAAATAGACTTAAAAAACATCTTCTAACTATTCATCACTTTTTGGGAGTGTTTAGGGTGAATTCATTTCATTTGTAGACAAATTTTTACCAAATTTTGAGTATTCAAATGCCCTCTTCCTATGTTTAGATACTCGTAATAACTCAACAACTAGCATGGTGATTTTTAGTTTACTCAACACCTAATCCATATCCCAGATGTTATACTAAGGAAGGAGAATATTAGGTGGAAGGGTGATAACACTTTTAGATGGAATATAGTCACTCAAAGTATGAAGTGGAATAGGCTAGGATAAATTATCATGTTTAGTAGTAGTTTTTAAGGGTGGATTATTTATAACATCACTCGCACCCTTAGATATACTAGATAAAATGGGTACTTTATTCTTGGCTAGAGCACCTCTTAGTTTGGCAACTTGGGAAATAGGTACTATTTTAGAAAAATTTGGAATTACTATATTTTTATTTAGTTCCTTACTTGCATCCCCTACCCTTGGATTTGTAGGGGTAGTGTCTTGAGGAACAACACCATATTTTCTAATTCTAAGACTATATTCTTTCTCTTGGGAAAATATTTCATTAACTATTAGTTGTTTATTCTCAAGTGGAGGGTTTCCCCCATCATATTTCTTAATCATCATGGAATGCAAAAATTTAAAATCATCATTGGGAAGTTCATAGACTTGTGTCATATGGATATCACAAGCAAATTTTAGAGGTAAGACACAAAATTTTTATTACTCTCCAAAACTGATCAATATTAGTAGCACATAACAATTCCCTATAAGTAGACATTTTGCTTGAGGAGACTTGACAATGAACCATCAAAATCTCATCATCACTAGATGTAGAATCATGATCATCTACATCTTCATTAATCAGTTCAAAAATATCACATGGAAGATGTTGAAGGAAGCACTTATCACACCTATCAATATCAATGCCATAATTTATTACATTCACTTTAGCATTTAATGGATCGGGAACTTCTTTGCTAACTCCTTTATTCTAATTTATATCATTCCTTTCATCACATGCAAGCTTCTTCCCTCTATGATTATCTCTAATGTGGAAAGTAGGCCTCTGTTGTGGTTAATTCAGATTCAGATCTCTCTCTCTTGACTTTTATACCTATGAGGTATCCCTTTCATAGATCTAGCTAGCTTGTAGGACATCTCTTTGATATCAAAGGCCAAAGTCTTAATAGTCTCCTCAATATTGGTTGTCTTAGTGGACTACATTTTTTTTGGATTAACCAATTTTACATCAATCCACTTGTTCAAAGGTTTACCCATAACCTTTATATTATTCTCAATTTGGATGGTCATATTGAGTTCTAATCTCAATTTTGTGGGATCCTTGTCCCTCAAGTAATATGCAACCTTCTGTTCAAAGGCATCACATTATATAATCAAGTACATTATATCACTAGGTCTTATGTTTTAAAGCAACCTTATCATGGTCTTATTAAACCATGTATTGGCGTCATGCACACACTTTTTAAGGTTATTTTTAATATTTCCACATTCTTCCAAAATAAACCTAATATCAATTCTATCACCATATTATTTTTTGAATACATTTTTCATCTTTTCCAATTAATCAATACATCTATAGGGAAGGGAGTTTAGCCATTCATGAGCATCTTCTTCTAGTGTGTGCACAAACAAGTTAATGAAGATATCATCATGCTAAACATCATAATCCTAAATGATAATGTAAAAATATATAAGTGTTGATCACCAGTCATTGCATTATTCCCTTTAAATTTTAGAAGGTGGTTCCTTAATTCATTCAAGGTTTCATTAAGATAACCTTTCATTTCATCAAAATTGATAGGACTAAATCTATGAATCTTAAATATATGATGCTCATTTTCATTTTGATCCGTATTCCTCATGATTTCTAAAATGGAAGCTTAAAGGTCAAATGAAAAAGGGATGTGAGGGGGTGAGTGAGCTAGACTTGGGGATTCAAACTTAGGAGGAGATTCATCTTATTGAGAAGGTGTTAGATAAAAAATGGGACTATATGATTCTGAAGTTCAATAAAATGTTAAAGTGTACTAAAATCTTGATAGTCAAAATACTCCTTAGTAGCTAAAATTTATCATTTAATAGGCCTCTAAACTTGTCTCTTTCTTCTTTTATGAATACTTAAGGGTGAGATAAGTTGTTTTAATGAGTCACCTTTGAATGATGACCTCAGTCCTTCCAGATTTGCAAAAAAGAAAACACTAAAATTTGAAACATAAGAAATATATTTAAAATATGCACTTATCTTCCTTGAAAGCATAAGACAAAGTTGGACTTCCCACTAGATTCAAACTTCTAGAATATAATAGTTTATGACTTGCTTGTGATACATGCTGAAATTATTGATGAGATAGAAATAAAGATACCAAAATTTTCAGATTTATTTTCAAAAGGGGAAATCACCTTCCAACATGTATAACTTAATATCTCTTTACAACAAATGAATAATTTAATTTATCAACTATTTCAAGTTTCTAGCCTGTTAAACTTACTGATGGACAAGATATAAAATCAGTAAATAATATCTGGATAACTTTTCAAACTTGAACTATTATAGCACTCTGCAAAAGTCTCCAATAACACAAGTAGCAAAGATTATATTACTCCCGTGCAATGGCACTAGTTGAGTGTTGGTTCCTAGTTTTACACCTCTTGTGGTCATCCCTACACCATTGAGAAAAATGGAAAACATATATGATAAACCTATTGATATGTCATTATAGCCAATGAAGGGTTTAGCACATGGATGGAACAAATGTAGACAATGAATGAAAAACATCGATAGAGGGTATGCTTAGCTCCTTGCTACTTTTGGATCTACCTAAACTAAGGTGATAGGACCTAAGGGGTATCCTTTTCAAATATATTGACACTAAAATTCATTCTCCAAGCATTTTTTGGCACACAAGAACACAAATCTTACCAAGGCATAACCAAAATTACAAACTCCACCCATGAATGGTTTTCACAAAAAATGAGCAAATGCACTAGGGAAGACACAAGCTATTGAATATAGATAGGGATACGACTGAAACCTTAATTATAAATAAGTATTTAATAACAAGGGGTAAAATGGAAGAATACAATGCTAAGCTTCAAAGCACAAAATCTAGACACATTTTAAGTATGCAATTTTTTATGCATCTGCAGGCAAATAACACTCATAATCTACAACAATTGTATTATTTTTAGACGAAAATAAGGTATAATGAGTTGGGTAGTTATAAAAAAGAGTGCTTTGATTATGTTTTTCAAATAGTAGGGATTGTTTCAACATTCATCACATCATTTATTTACAAAAATGCAGAAAATTAAAATGCAAGCTAAGGGAAATACCAGGAGTGGTTTGCTTTTATTGGTGCCAATGAAATGCAAATACCCAAATGATTTTATAAAGCTCTAAAGTATACACTAAAACTATATTTTTAACTACTTTTTCCTATCAAATCTATGAACACAAGGTGCCCTTGAGAGTTTATTAACAATATATTTCAAAACCACAATGCAGAAATGGGTTTATAACCTATATGTAAGCCTAAGATGACAACAATTCATAATCATTAAAACATATATCTAATCAGGAGAATTTTTAAAATGTATCATTACACTTCATCAATAATAAAGATTAAGAACCAAAATTAGTTTTATTAAATTAAAACTAAATATTACATACATCATTATTTGTAAATCTTTCCATGGAGACAAGCATGGTGAGTTTGATCATTATTGGAGAGGAGAGACATATTATAATACTCCCAGAGCTTGATAATTACTATACATATATAACCACCTTAATAAGATAAATAAAATGCACACATAGTAATGGATCCTTAAATTTTGAAAAGCCTAGACTTAGAAAAAACTAGCAACCAACAACAACCTTGAAAAAGAGGACAATCCCTCTTTTTATACAATATTCTTACCACTTTTTCAATCAAGGAATATATGTTTCAATTTTAAATATTGGAAATTTGAAATCATCCCTCAAAGTTCTACCAAGATACTTCAAACTATAATATACTTCTTGCCATGCTCAGAATCTTCATGCCCTTGCAATGAAAATGATTCTTGTGACTGTCTCTACATGTAAAGATGAAGATTTGAAACAAACCCTTTGATTTCATGGATGGAAATGCATTTCATTTTTTTTTGAAGGATGATATTAATTTTTAAAATAAATAAACCCCTTGTCTTCTTGTCTAACTACATGCACATGCCTTTGAGCATTTATTTGCAAATCTAGAATCTTATTAGACAGCTACCCTTCCTCTTATGCATGCTAATTAATAAACCTACCTTGTACCAATGGAATTTGAATACCCCATATCCATGGCCATTTGAAAAGTATTGTTTGGAATGGCACACCTTGATCTTATAGACCTACAATATTTATCCCATAGATGTGTTTGAATAAGCAAAATATGAGAAAATGCAAGACTTAAGTTATTTTTACCTTCTTTACCTTTGGAATCCAAATTTATTTTATACACTTTACTTTTTTCACATTTTGAATTTTTAGGGTTGCTTCCAAATTTTTAATGCTTAAATGTATTACTTTTCAATTTTTAGCCATATGGGTAACTCTAGGTCCCATTAGTGATTTTTAACTTTCTTTATTTGGTAGAAATCTAAAACTCAATAACACATTTGCAACCTGTAAATTGGTAAATTTCAATTCATAATTTTAGTTCCCTTGAAAATTTCCCATAGGGAACTTGGAACTCCAACTAAAAATATTAACTTGAAAATATACAACTTGCAATTTGTAGATGCAGTTCTCCTTTAAAGTTCCCATAGGGAGCAGGGAATTCCAAGTTCAAATTACAAGTTGTAGATTTTCAAAATGCAATTTATAGTTGTAGTTCTACAAAAAAAATTCATAGGGAATTAGGAACTCTAAGTATAATTTACAATTTACACAAATTCAAAATTCCTATTCCCCTCAAAACTTCCTTTAGGGAACTAAGAACTCCAAGTGTAATTTACAATTTTCACAAATGTAAAATTGCAATTGGCCTTGAATGTTCCACTTTGAACTGGGATCCCATGTTTGACTAGCTTTGAATGGCCAGTTTGGGAGATCCAAGTGTAATTTGAAATTTGCATATTTACAAAAGTGCAAAATTTTAATCTTTCATGAAATCTCCCTAGAGCTCCTGTTTAGTTGAAGTTATCCATGTTGATTTGGATAATAGGATTGGGAGAGTTGAATGCATATTTCAACATATCTTTTAAAGAATTGCATTTTTCAATTTACTTCTCCCACCAAAATCTCTCACAAACTTTGGAGCCTCATTTGTAACTTTTGAAACTTGTAGTTTCTTGACTTTATACCTAACTCCATTCTAGCCTAGTTTAGTAAAGCACCTTCTCAAAAAGATTCTCAAAATAGAGCCCCTTCCTTAGCCATTATTTCATTTTTCACACAATAATCTATGTCTAAAATATTAAATTGAGATGCCATATTACCAAATAATTATTTATCCATTGAAACTAGGATAAGAAAATATGATGCCCCTCCTCCACTAGCCCAACAATCACACAGTACTGGAGCATCATCTGAAATGAATCTCCTAGAAAATATTTGGATAATAATTAAATATATTTGAAGATATTGCAATAAATGAATAATCAAGGTCGTATTTTGAAGATTTCCACTCCATAACTAAACTTTGAATGACCACAACCCTAAAACAAATTCTAAAGAAATCCACAATCAAGTTTTGAGATAAACTTGAGATCAAATTTGAATCCTCTATGTCCTAGTTATTAGGACTTGGAAATGAATTACCAATTTTTATATCATACCCACCATTAGAATTATATTTAATCTATTTGATTACTTCTCCACCAAGATCTCTTGAAAACTTTGGAGCCTCATTTGTAACTTCTGAAACTTATAATTTCTTGACTTTCCACCTAACACCATTTCATCTTCATTTAACAGTGCACCTTCTGGAAAATATTTTCAAAATCCAACCCTTTCCTTAGACATTATTTACTTTTCCACATAATAATTTATGTCTAAAATTTTAAATTGAGATGCCATATTCTTGAATAATTATTCAACCATTGAAACTAGGCTAGTAAAATATCATGGCCCTCCTCCACTAGCACAAAAATCACATAGTCTTGAGGCATCATCTAAAATGAATCTCCCAAAATATTTTAAATATAATTAAATATATTTGAATAAATTAAAATAAATGAATAAGAAAGTTTTTGTTTTGAATATTTATACTCTAAAATTAAACTCTAAAAGACAACCCTATAACAAATTCTAAAGCAATCCACCCTCATGTTTTGAGAGATCAAAGTTGAATCCTCTATATCAAAGTTGTTGGGACTTGGTATTGAATTCCATATTTTATTATAATATCCACCATTATAATTATATTCAACCACTTTGAGTGCATTCACCATAATAAATGATGTTTTAGTCATCAACAACTCTTGCACCCCAAGAATATCTCTCTTAATTTTGGAAGAAATCTTAAGTTATTACCTATAGATAAGCACTTGGTCCCAAGATTATTAAAATTTTCAAAAGGATTTAGTTCCTCACAATGAAAGTCTTTGATTTCTTTTAATCCATAAGTGAAATATATGCCTGTAATATTTTAGCACATTACATTTTTTACAGTCTAGGTTTTAAATGAGATTTAAGTAAAATCCCCACATGTGTCATCAAAGAGCACAAGTATGTTACCTATTGTCTAAATCCTTGAATTTAGAATAAGATATATAATTTTTGATGGTTTAACACAATTTATATTACATTAATTGATTCATATCCACCTTGATAGTTATAGGTATCATTACAATCATTCATAAGAGTAAGTTTCATGGCCTAATAATGTCCAATACTTTATCCATTTACCCAAGCAACTCATTTTCCCATGATAGACATGTCCAATGCAATAGGATGAAATCAAAATACTCATGAAAAATTAGTCTTTTATTTTTTAGATTAACTTCAAGACCTTCTGAAGGTGAATCCCTGTATCTAGATTCTGACAATGAATGCAACACTTGAGCACTTACAATATCTACTGCTATCATATGTTCATGTATATTTTTTATATCTTATTGGACCTATGTAATGTGTTATTTCAAATCATATGCCTTATCTGATATTTTATATGAAAATGGACTCCTTGGAAACTTGTGCTTAAGGATTTCAATATTAGGGCTAGACCTAGGGCTTCTTTCAAATGACAACCTATTACCATTAATGTTTTTGTTATCATCCATGTAGAATTTGTCATGGAAAGAGTAATAATATATAAATAAAAATCTATTATTTTATTTAATTTCCTTCTTATAAACCTCAAGTCATCATTGAAACTACAAAACTCATGTGTACATTCATATTGTTTACTGAACTCATTTTTTGAAATCCATGGTCCTTTTTGGTCAACTAGTTATACGGTGGGATTAGAAAATTGAGAAGAAAATTTTAATTAGAGAATATTATTTCTTTAGTTTTATCCCTTTTCAATATATCTACCATGTGTTTCTTCATCAATATTCAAAATTCAATGAACAAGTTGCAAGTTACTAAACTTGCCAGGTTATGTTTGGGATCCATATCTCTAATGTTTACCTCCTTTTACTTGCTGTAACTAGTGGGTTTGGGAGTGTGATATGAATTTTACAATTTTTAATATTTAAAATACATAGTCTATGTTGATATTTTTATCAGGTACTTTCCACAAATCCACTCTCTTCTACAAACCATTGCTCTTTCCTTTTTTTGGATTCCATAAACTTACAAAAAATTTGTAACTTGTCTTTTTTTCTAGTGATTTTGGAATGTAATTTACTGGTATAAATACCCAATAGCCTTTTGTATCTCTTTTTTAACTTAGTCAAAGTTATATATTAACCCAAAAAAATTGCCATTCTATAATGCATCCCATAAGTAAAGTAAAATTAAAATTTTATCTTATTCCTTGTGACTTTCCACATGGTAGTCCCTTTGTACCATGGAACCTATGGTCATGTGTCCAATGTGCTATTGTTTAAATACTTTGTAATTTTAATTGTTACATTCAAATTCTACATTTGAACCGACGTGGACCCAACATGAAGCCTCCATGGATTTTAGTTTTAGGCACCAATGCCTGGAGCCTTCAAAAGTTAAAGAGATACATAAATTATCACTGGATAAGAGAATCTTTCTCCTCATGCATTCTACTTGGATAGTAAATATTGTTCATGTTCAAAACAAAAATGGAGAGATTTGATGGGTGCCAAATTAAAGAACCTAAATTGAGCTTTAGATAAAGATAATTATCTATTACCATCAATAGATGAAGTATTGAAAATAATTAATGGCTCAAAAATGATGCCATTTTTAGATGGATATTCTAGCTATAATCAAGTAATGATGAATTATGAAGATTAAATCTAGATAATGTTAATAAACAAAAGGGGAACATTCACATACTAAATGATGTTGTTTGAACTAATCAATTTCAATTATAAATTTTAGTGTGCGATGGAAATCACATTCAAAGTCTTGATTGGCAAGTGCATTTTGATTTACATATATGATCTAACAGTGTTTTCTAAGAATTGAGAAGACCATGTGAAGGCCTTTAGAATGGTGTCAAAATTGCCTGGAAAAAATGGGATCTCCTTAAATACAAATAAATGCATATTCAATGTTATTAATGGAATATTTCTCAATCATGTCATTTCTAAAAGAGGCACATCGATAGATAGAGTAGATGAAATTATAAAAATTATTTTATATAGAAACAAAAGGGAGATGAAATAATTCTCTAGTAATTCCAGTTTCATTCATAAATTCATCTTGGGTCTTAAAAAAATAGTTAGACCACTAAATAATATGCTAAAAAAGAATGAAAAATTTTGAGTAGAATGTTGATAAATAAGTTGCTTTCATTTAAATCAAGAAGTCCATTGAAAAATGTTATACTGAATAAGTCCAAACTATATATAACACTTCTATATTTATTTATTTTCCTTTGATTACTCTAGTTATTTTGTTCTAACTCATAGGAATTAAGTTGAGGATGAGTGACCAATGTCAATAATGAGTTATACACTCATAAATGTTGAATATAAGTATTCTACCATTCAAAGAAAAAGATTTATAATTTCTCAAAGAGGTTAAAAAGTTTATGAATTATAGTTTACAAAAAAGTGTTTTTTTTATATACCTAACCCTTATTTAAAGACAATGTCGATTAAGAATGAGTTAGCTAAACGGAGAGGTAAATAGATGGCCATTATGTACAAATTTAACCTAGAGATCCAATTGATGAAAATTATAATAGGGAAAGGATTGAGTAATGTGATGGCTAAATTTTATTCATAAATTATTTCTTATCCATATACAATGTAGTCCATCACATATTATGAGTGGTATGAGAATAATCTCAAAGAAATTACACATAAATACTAGAAGATTCATCATTAAATAAGGAATGTTGTATAAGAATAATCTCAATGGAATTACTTTATATGTTTAAAAAATAATGATGTGGTTAAAGTACTCAAATATTTTGGTAGGAAATATGGAACTGGACATGGTTTAGGGAGTGATATAATTCACCACATTCTATACATAGGTTATTACTAGCTCCATATTTTTAAGTATGTTTATTGACATGTGAGATATTGATACATGTTTCAAGTTATTATACATAGGAATCACAACCACTTTATGTCATTGAATCCATTCATTTAATTTTAAACTTTTAAAATGTGATTGTTTGGATTTTTTGGAGCTATCAATGTTATTTCTTCCACTGGAGACTACATTACCTAATGTATTAAGCCATGTGCATTCTAAAATTATACAAATAAAGTTTAAAGTGTCTTCCTTGAGGAGCACATCATCACCATGTTTGGAACCTTATTTACTCTAGTATCTAACAATGGCCCCTCCTCCTCTATGAAGTTTACTAAATCGTCATATGACAACAAGGTAATTTTAAAGTACTCATATAATTATTATCCATGAGATAATGGTGTTGTTAAATATATATTTAACAATATGTTAAATGTGATTAAGAATATATAGTATTAATAGTAATCTATCGAAATAGTTGGATGAGATACTCATTTAGGGATCTGACGGAGTCAATATGTTATTAGTGAGAAATTAGGTCTCAAAAAATGTATATTATGTCAAATAAGTTCATGTGATGATTTTTAATATAAAATAATCAATCTAAAAATAGATTCATGAAGCTTTTATTTACCTTTTAAAATATTTCTCAAACCCTCAATCAGGTATGTGGGTTGTGGATTGGACATTTTACTTTATAATTAGACGGTTAGGCCTCATTAGGCTTGAGAGTGTAGTGTTTGAAGCCTATTATTATAATTAGAATTAAACATTTTATTATATCAAAAGGGACATGTGGTGTCACTTCATATTCTAAATTGGGATACAATTCTTGATTACATCTAACTAGCATCTTAGAGGTATGTCATAGTATTAATTAGACTACAAATCTTGACTATGTCATATTAGGGAGGGGAAACACCATTTATTTATTGATTAGGTGTCAAATCCTAAATAAGTCATTAGGGTTTCTAAGGCCCTCTATCTAGTGGTGGTGGGGTTTTAAACCTTGACCAAGTCTAATGCGTACCTATCTCCCTAACCTCATGGTGGCTAGGGATTTATCCCTAGCCAAGTCTATACAAAGCCTAATTTTACTATCTACCTTGGCCATTTTTTTATATAAATTTTATTTTTAAAATTAAATTTAAACAATCTAATTTTTTTTCAATGAAGTTTGTTTTAATTTATTTTAATTAATAAAACATTTTATACCATAGGTTTAATTTAATTTAGTTATAATAAATTAGTTTTTAAAAACTTAATTAATTTGTTATAAATTTTCATTAATTTTATAAAATAAAAATTAATATTTGAATTAAAAATATTCCTCTTTATCTTATGTTACTTGGGGATGGTCACTTAGCCATAATGTTTAGCCCAGATCCCATTTTTATGTTAGTTATGGAATCTAGAATTTGGTTCCATCCCATTTATCTTAGAATGTGTGTTGTCTATAAGAGGTTAATTGTTCAAAATTTATCAATATTTTAATTTATAAGATTTTGATCTATTTTATAAAGCATTGATTTAATGAATTAAACAAATTTTTACTTGTGACGAAAAAATAAATTATTCTATTTGTTATTTTGGCAAGTGTGAAAAGTAGTAAAATGATTAGATCTCAAAAAGGAGGGAGAGATCCATTAAAAATTCATGTTGGAGCTAAACTAAATTTTAGAGGGAAATTTGTGTTTCCCATTGACTAAATATTTTTAAAAGGCTAACCATAACCATTTGTAAGGATTGGTTTATTTATTCAAGAAGACATCAAAGGCCCAAATCATTTAATTTTTGTAATTCTATTACTTCTCTAGGTGTATTTTTGTGGGGAATGTTTCTCTGAAGATTTTTCGTGTATTTCAATTCATTATAATTGACCCATACATTGATGAGGCCTTTAAGCTGAGGCATGGTAAAATCAACATTGAATGGAGGACGTATAAATATGAGATTGTAGTCTAGTAATTTATTTAGAATAACATATGGAGGTTGTGTTAATTTTTCAAATTTATTCCTTGTTGGAGCTATCAATTAAAGCTTGTTTATTTGTTTAGAAACTAAATTAACCATTACTTTTTATTAATTCTTGTTTTCATTTGATTTGACCTTTATTCATCCATTTTAAAAGGTAACTACCATGTGAACATCATTGTCATTCTTGAGCTATCATTCATTTTTAAACCATTTTGTTTCCCTTTAAAATTATCAATGGTTGTTTTTTGGCTTGGTAGAGGTAAATACCCCATAAACATTGTAATACTTTCCAATGATTTACTTGAAACCTTGAGAAATGTTTCCCTAAGTATGTGCATGTTGGAATCTAAACTATTGAAGATAAAATTTAGGCATTAAAAAATCTCTAATAAGAACTAAAATCTAGCACACAAATGTGGCTTATCAATTATTTGCTTAATCTCTATATTAAATGGCCTACAATAGGTATCTTGGATTAACAAATGGGTATTTTACCTCTTAAAATGATATTTAAAACATGTTTGTATTATAAGTTCTTAGCTAACCATAAAGATCCAAATGATCACATGAGCATGTTTGGCACTCATTTCCATAATTTTGTTAGGAGATTGAAAAACCCCTACACAAAAACAAAATTATTTTCCATACATTATTATTTGATATTTTTTGACACCATGATCCCTAATTTTTTTTAAACACTCTCTCAAAAATCATATATTTGTGTTTGGCATATCACAAAGACATCACTATTAAACAACAAATGATGGCAGGAGGTAAAGGAGCTAGTTCATTTCTTTCACTAGGATAGTCATGTGCATATAAGTATATTAATGTGGCACATAAGTTTCTCATGTAAAAAATCCATCTATTGAAATATGTATTAGGTGCTATGTATCTAAATCATAACTCCATTTATAACCAAATGCCCTTGAATCACATGACTATCCATCAATAATTTATCCCTCCAAATGATGTGTTACTTTCAAAAAACAATTAAAAAAATTTAATTTTGCCTATAATGACATTGGTTATAAATCTAACCTCAGTGGCTATGTTATTATAAATAAAAATCAACTAGATGTTCCAAAAAAACTAAACAATCAATCATTTGCCAATGTTTCCCATAACGAAGTGAAATATTTTGTCCTTACATTTATAAATGTTGGGGTGATTATAAATTAAAATAATTACTCTAGTGAGACATAACCAAAATATAAATGAAAAACTTGAAAATGGAAATTTGTATTAGATGATTAAAAGTTTGACCAATGACATCAATGATTTGTGGAAATAGGTACCTCAATATCATAATCATAATGTGAATAACTATCTAAATAATAGAAATATTAAATTCTAGAGAACTAATCATCAATGGGATAATCAACCTAAATAATATAATGTTTGATGTCCTCTTTATAATATAAATTAAACTAGTAACGATAATGGAAACTTTGTTAATTTGGAATATGGTATACCAGATGAACAAGTAACACAACTGAATATGAGGAATATGGCATACCAGATGAATAAAGCATGATCCTCATAATAGATTGGTCCAAAATGTTAAATGGATATATGTTAACTAATTTCTCTCATATATTTCACCAATGGTATGGTATGATATAATATTTAGTGTGCACATGGTAATGTGCTCTTATTCCACATTAATTTAAGTAATAAGTGAAACTAAAAAATTTGTAAGTGATTTTTATTCGTAATAATCACATTAGGCTAGAAGTTTATTGAAGGATAATAGGATATTTTATGGGATTTCAATGAGGAAGATCTCCTATATTTTAGGAGACATTTTCCATTATTTATGTAACCTGGTATTCATTTAATAATTAAGTTATTGAGATTGACTGATCATTTTATTGTGCTTCACACATTGTCCATTAATGGGATAGTTCCCATCAGTGGTATTAGATCAAGTCCAAACTGGACCCCTCTAGAATATTTTGGTCTTGTTCATCATAAAGCTACATAATGTAAACCATGTGCAAAATCTCTCTCATTTGACAGGACTTTCATCATGCTTGATATTGAAATATCAATGTGGACCATGTTATATTTTTAATATCATTCATTTGATGATAAATCTCTATAAAATTATTTTATACATATATTTTTTGTACATTTTTTCTAGTTTCTTTTGAAAGAGGGCGTACATGAAAGAGTAGAAGAAGAATTAAAAAAATAGAAGAAAATATTATACAAGACATACAATATCTACAAAAAAGTGAAGCAGATGCTTGCATACAATGTTTTAAACACCTAGATTTTGTATTGCTACTCCATAGAGTTTTTTTGATTTGGGGATCATATTGAATGACACCAAGCATTTTGTATTCATAAGTTTCATCAAAATCAATATTTATCCATCAAACATTAACAAATAACAATATTTTAATGTGTTCTCAAAAGATCTTTTAGAGAAAAAGAAAACCCAAAAATTATTCAGATAAATTCTACAAATATATGGAACTATTTTTAGTTGAAAAGTTTCATTTTTGCATCATTTCTGAGCTATGAAAAGCAATTTTATATTCTTTAACTTATCCATACAGCATCGTATCTGAACGTTGAAGATCAGCTATCAAAGTTTGACCTTACCGAGATCGATCCTCTAACAGGCTGCTAAATAGTGATCTAAATCCATGACCATCACAGAAGTAATGGCTCACTCCAAGATCCCACCCATCTCTACTCTTTTTTAGTGAGTATCTTGGCCCTAAATCTCCAAGCTTTGGATCTCAAATCATTTTTACAATGGCTTGTGGCTCATCTCTTTTGGTATTGGTGTGTATTGGCTAAAGTTAGTTTGTTAAATCCATGTTTTTTTAATGTGGTTTTATTATTTACATCGAGGTATTTATCTTATTTTAAAAAAAAATATCTTCATGTAATTAAATTTTTAAGAATATTAATTTCAGGTTTGACATTATTTGTTATTATGTTTAAGTGATTAGATTTATTACGTGATATGTGGCTATTATTTAGTTTTTATGTTTATCCTTTAGGTGTCATTTTGACTTTTATGTTTATTATTTTAGTCATTATATATTTTTTTATTCTGTTGCATGCTTTTGATTATACTATTATAATTTTATTTTAGTTTATTTTTTGTATCAGTGTTTATATAAAGTCTTTAGTATAAGTTTAATTTAATAATCAATTGAATATATTTTTTAATAATCTTTTTTGTTTAATATTGTCATGTTTTTAGTATTATTTAGTCATATTTTTTATTATCGTTTTGATCAAATATGTCTTTATTATTTGGTCATCAAAATATTTTTTCATCTTTTGTCAATAGTTAGTTGTGTGTGTCATTGTCCTTGAGCTACAAGATGTCAAATATATCTTATAAGGTAGCTTTAAATAAAACAATTTTTTTCAATAGAAAATTACATGTTTGTAATCAGATGCAATCTCAGTAGAAATTGACATCCAATAATCCTTTAGATTAAAGGGGGGAATATTCACAAATGAGGCCAATGCACTTGAATACGGCATTCTCTTCCATGCACACACTAAAAGTGGGGAATGATCAAATATTTAGTGTGTACATGGTAATGTGCTCTTATTCCACATTAATTTAATTAATAAGTGAAACTAAATAATTTGTAAGTGATTGTTATTCGTAACAATCACATTAGGCTAGAATTTTATTGAAGGATATTAGGAGATTTTATGAGATTTAAATGATGAAGATCTCCTAGATTTTAGGAGTCATTTTCCCTTATTTACATAACCTAGTATTCCTTCAATAATTGAGTTATTAAAATTGACAGATCATTTTATTGTGCTTCACACATTGTCTGTTAATGGGATATTGCCTATCATGGTATACCTATTCAAATAAAAATCAAGAGCATAAAAAATGATACATTTGATCACCCAATATAATAATACAAACAAAATATTACATCTTGAATTAGAGCTTGCGGTATATACACTTGAAATTTAGATGAAATATTCTAAGAACATGACTATCAATGTGTTATTCATGCATGAGAAATCATGAAATTCTAGTGATTAGCCCCAAAATGGGATTAAATAGATAAAATAGTTGGATGAAAAAGACACATCTTATGCATTTAAAGTACCCTCATACCATATTTTTATCTTCAATAAAATAATTTTAATCATGTTGAATCAGATATAAATATGTTTGTTAGTGTACCTTTTCATAATTGGGAACAATAGAGGTAAAATAAATAGTCCTAAAAATGGTAGTCCAAATTCTAAAGAAATGTTTGGGAGATCTAGAGCTAAAAATATAAACATTTTAAACATCTCAACACATACTATATAAAAATGGAAATGCTACTAATCTATTAATCAGTCCTATCTCAAAGAAGATTATTACTACTTACACTTCTGATTGTTGATAGATTAGACATTTGAGGTCATGATCAAGATGGATCCACTATAATATCACTAGAGAGGGTTCCAAATACTATATTCAAGAAACACCATGCAATAACCCTATCTAGATCCTATGTTTTCATATTAAAAAAAGTAAATCAAAAGTAAATCAAAATATAATCTAGTACTCACCAAAGCTTTTGGAAAAAAGTGGGGAATAGTAAACATAAAAGTAAACATGCAGAGGAAAACACTAATTAATCTATGTATAGGTAAGACCATAATGTAGAGAGAGAGTAATATATTTAAAATATATTACTTATGTTAATTATATCTACTAAAATAGATGAGAAATGTCTGATATACTTACTTTGAATATTAACCCATTAAGACTCAATCTCTCCCTTGGTCAAAGGTGCTTTGCAAGAGGTTGTTATAGTTTGTAAGGATCACTAATAAAGGACAAAGCATCCAATACTTTACCATAAAACAACATTCTTCTTTGTGTATAAACCCTAAGTTATAACTCCTCATGTAAAATTGTTTAAGATCAGATTGTAAAGAAGTGCAAATGAATAATTAAATTTGTTGTCTCTCCAAGAAATTATAAAATCAGTGTGCATATATAGTTGAATCTAACCATAAAAATTTCTAAAAGTTTATCCAAAAAATTCATCCCAATAAAATTTATATTAATATTGATAAAAAAATTAGGGCTTGTTCTAGGTTAGCCAAGAGCTGACCTAGACCCTTAATGTGTTTTATTAATTTGAATACAGGCTTGATGGGGCCAATAATATAATATAAATTATCAAAAATCATCTTAGGGTTAGGAAGAGGCTGATGAAGGTAGTAAAATATTTGAAGAGTGTGTAAGATATGAGATAGGGCTCAATTAAGTGTTTAGTAGAAGGTTGGATTCATGGTGAGTGGTAGTAAAAGGAACAATAATCCTATGAAGCATGAATGGTCTGCCCACCCCTCTGTTGGTGTACCCTTTAAGGCATTCACTCAGAGATATTTAGAGTCAAGAGGTTCTTGAAAGAGATAACACATAAAAAATTAATAAAGTTTTAAAATATTATGTGTGTACATATTCCCCACTCAAATTTCATCATGTGTCACTCACGTGCAATAGGGGATGGTGCTTCGAGAAAAGAACATAGTAACACACATTATTGAAGCTAAGCAAATTTTATTATTTTAAATCATAAAATAAGTGAAAGTATGTGACTAAAATGAAATAACTAAAAATAAAATTAATGTATACATACCTTAACATACTTTTATTACAGGATGGTTATTTGATGTGTTTGTAGTTTTGATCGTGGACAGTGTAGAGACTGCTTTGGACAAACCTAAGGATATAAACTAAATAGAAAAGTTTAAAAAATGCATGAAAACCAAGATAAATTATGTTGTATAGATGAGAGGTACATGTAAATCTAGTAAGCTACAATGATAAATGGTAAGTTAGGACTAAATGACCAACTCAATATTTTAGAGTAAATTGGGTAACCAACAAGCCAAAAGTACTAAATGACTAAAAAAATCAAACAAGTAAACCTTAAGTAAGAAATACAAATAGACCAATTCATACCAAGGATACATGTCAAAAAAATGGTAATTAAACATCAATATTAAAGTCATAACAATCCTTAAATAAATATGAGAAAACAAATGGTAAAAGAACATTGATGAGTGAGTAGTAAAAATCCTTACTCAATAATCAATACAAAAAGTGCATGAAATGGAAAACAACATTGGTTAGTTATAAGTAAAAATCTAACCTAAATCAACAATGGAAAAAGTACATGAAAAATATAAATGGACATAGGTGTCTATGAAAAGGAAGGGTACAACATTGGAAAATAATGAAAGAAACAAAGGCTTTTCTAGACATGTAAAGCAATGGTTTAAATAAAGTAATCCATAGTCACTCCAACATATTATTTTGTTCTAAATATAGATAAAACTAAAATAAAGTAATGTTAAGATTTTTTAATATGTAAATGAATGGAATATATAAGTGTGAAAACACACATTCATGTCAACAGGGAAAATGGAATGGGTTGAGGGGACAATGAAAGAAAAATGAAGGTAAAGAAACTCTTTATCAATGTCAAGACACATAAATTAGGTGTGTCAAAATAAGAGGACATTCAACATTAAAGACTTTGAATAATATTCCCTAGCCAAACAAATATTAGGTCATCAAATTAAGATTGAATATAATCCCATGAATGCTACATGCATGAAAATTAAAATGGACCTACCTTACCACAATGTGTTCTCCATTTATAAGGACCCCTTATACAGTTATTAGATTATTTTGAAGATTAGGTACTTACATGATAAAGTAGGTACAACCATAGATTATTTTGAATTATCCTATCCCAATCTATTGTCCTTCCATACCTTGAATTATTTTGAATTATCCTATCCCTTGACAAATTTTTATGTGATAATGTAGAGATCAAATACCACTAAAAGGACCATCGACTTTCCAATTCTATCTCTAGGGAGAAAGGATTTAGATAAAACTTGATGAAGGAGATCATAATGAACTAAAAAATTAGTTATTTAATAAAGCATATAATGACAGCTTTTCAATTGCAAAATAGATAGCAAAGAAATAACATTATACTTTTATATTAAAAAATTCATAATCAATGAGACCTTGACTGATATAATATATGGCATACTCTCTTTTGATATTATCCTATTGGGAAAGAATTTCCCTAACTAATGTTAGTGTCGAAGAATTGTACAAGATTAAAGGATGGTCATTGAAGGGTGGATGAAGGGTGGGTGGATGGAGCAGTTATTCTTTCATATTGTCAAACACTTTTCAATAAGGATCAATCCATTCAAGAACATTACCTTTCTTGAGAAGGAAATTAATAAAATAAATGTGATAAGCCATTTTGATGATAAATCATCATATTTCCCCAAGATTACCAAAGAAAGTATAAATATCTACAATGGAATGAGAAACAGGCATGTTGACAATAATGTTGATCTTAGAAGGATTTACATGAATATCATAAAGAGATATTAATAAACCTAGAAATTTCCTAGATGTGATGCCAAAGACATATTTATGTTTGATGAGTTGATCGAAGATGATATCAATATAAAAGATATGAGTTTATCAACTTTTAGATTTGGTAATGAGATCATCCATATACGTTCCCATAATATTATGGATAAGATCATGAAAAATATAGGTCATAACCTATTGATATGTAGCTTTGGGATTTTTAAGGCCAAAGGTAATTTTAGCGTAGCAATAGGTTCCCAATTTCATGCTAAAAGTTGTCTTATTTTGATCTTTGGGAGTGATATGAATTTGATTATAATGATAAAAACCATCCATGAGAGATAAAATTTAATAACCAACAATGGAATTGATATCAGAATCTATGGAAGGTAATGGGAAGTTGTCTTTGGGACAATTAAGTTTCAGGGTATGTAGATTGATGCAAATGCGGATGACCATGGTGAATTTTTTGCATACAAGGATACTATTTAAGACCCATTAAAACTACTCCACAAGTTTGATAAATTTGTCATCTATAAGCTTAATAATTTCTTTATAGCATAAATTAGGAAATATTGGGGTAAATTTTGACTATTTTTTTAATAGGTTTGGCACCATGATAGGTGATGACATGGTACATCATGATACTAGGATCAATGTTAGGCATATCCTCATATGAATAAGTGAAAGTATCACAATATTTATCAAATAATAAACTAAAGGTATGATGTTTAGTCGGTGTAAGTTCTCTCAATACTATTATATGTCGATGACATGAGGAGGTGTCTACTTGATTCTCTTAGTTTCCTTGATAAGCATAACATTTCTAGTTTGCAAATTATATGGTGCATTGGGAATAGAGGAAATAGGATTTGTTTTAGGATAAATGTTACAAATGAAGTTGTTAAAATGAGGTGTTTTGTGACTGAAATTACAATGTTTAAGATGTTTCCAAGAGCATTGAATTTATCGATCATGGAGCAATTCAAAGATGGATGTGTCATTAAGAAAGATAGGAAGAGGTCTATAATATTCCACATCTACTTAAATATCAGTAATTATTTTACTATGGTAGTAATATTTAGAATGTATTTAACATACATATATGGCCTTGGAATTACATGTGATCTTAGGAGTAGGTGGAATTGGAGAGGAAGGTTGATCATATTCAATTGGTTTATCATTAGCATTATTGATGGGGAGAGGATAGGATAGAATAACCAGTGTTGTAAGAAGTATAGAAAATGATAGAAGTTCTTGATGTGTGATAGTTAATTATTTGTTCCACCACCCATGGAGTATAAATAACTAGAGAATTTTTAATAGGCACATGAATTTTAGGTTCTAACTCAAAATATTTGAAAATGGTATGAATATAGTGGTTAAAATAATGTATTTCAGCTAAAGTTTTATGATAATTTTGAAGATCTAAGTCACATTATTGAGCTTTGGACATGATGTAGTTATCATCATAAGTTGGGTAAATTGTACATGCTTGTGATTTTGGAGGAACTTAAAAAGGTAAAAGGCCTAAATTTATATGTTTACATGGATACATGATTAAATTATCCTCAAATAGTTTATCCACTCCATAATCATTACACGTGAAGTCATATTCTATACATGATACTTCATGGTCATTGTATGGAGGAAGGAAATTGGTTATCTCATCAATGAGAGGGATGATGCAATCATGAGGTGATAAGGATGGAGGTATCCAAATCTGAGATGTAAAGAGTTAAATTAGTAGTATTTCATGTATTTTCCAAGTCATTATGTTGATCATAAAAAAATCAGCAATAATGACATCTAAATCTGGATTCATATAGATGAATTCAGGTATAGGGGAATTATTAATCTTCATAGTAGTGAGAATCTAATATTGAGATTTGGGATTAGGATTATGAACACTCTATGGGTTAGTATCATCCTCATGTTTATATATTTTACCATTATAAAGTAAATTGATACTTTGGATTCCAAAAGAGGTGATAGCTCTCATGAAATGAGTCCATAGGCATCCTAGAAGTATATTTTAAGATAATGGTAAATCAAAGACCATAATCTTTATTTCTATAGTCTTAAGTCAAATATTAAGATGGATATAAATATAACCAATCAACTTTTTATTATTTTTATCAAATCCATGACATGTCAGACAAGCTTGTTTAAGATGATCTTTTTTATAGCCAAGTTGTTGATTGAGCCAAACAGATGTAACATTAATACCAGAGCCCTTATCTACTAATAATTTACTTTGAGGGTTGTATTAATGGATAAATAAAGAGGAGTTTAACATCAACTCAAAATATGATTTCATCGTTGATCACGTCTTCTTTGAATAACTCTATGGAGGGTTTCTAAGAAGGATAAATGTGTTTAATGGTGTGCACTTCGATTGGTTGAGGGTCATGAGAAGTTGGTTCTTGTTATAAAAGATATGTCTATTCAATTTCATAAATTTATTTCATGATGAAAATATAATGATAAGGAGAGGTATGAATTAACTCCATGAGAGGATTTTTTCAAGGCATGGAGTTGATTTCTTCTAGGATTTTAAGCACAACTTATAGTAAAACAAAGAAGTGTGGGATTGTAGAAGCCCTAAAGGATTTTAGAGTCATTATATCTTTGATTTTTGAATATTTAAAGTTAATAAATACTTCAATGCTCACTCACGCCTTTCCTATAGCCTTTGATAATTATAGAGGTACATAAATTATTACCCTATAAGATTATCATTGTCATCATGCACTCTACATAGGTAGTGAATCTTATTAATGTTTGAAATAATAATGGAGAGATATAACTATGTGTGAAATTAAGGAATTAAACTAATGTTTAGATAAATATAATTACATGTTACCATCACTAAATTAAGTATTTAAAATAGTTAATGGCTCATTAATTATGTCACTTTTTATATGGATATTCTAGTTATAATCAGGGAATGATCAACTATGAATACTAAATCAAAACCACGTTCACAACCTGATGGGCAACATTCACATACAAAAAGATGTTATTTTACCTCATCAATTGGGGTTATACTTTCTAGTGTGCCATGGACATTGCATTCAAAGACTTGATCAAGAAGTGTATTATGATTTGAATTGATGATCTAATAATGTTTTATAAGAACTTATAAGGCAATGGTAAGGACCTAAGAATGGCATTGAAAATGTGTGGATAACATGGCATCTCCTTCAATATGAAGAAATGCATATTTAATTTTACTTAAGGAATTTTTTTGGGTCATGCCATTTATGAAAGTGGCATATTGATAAATAAGGATAGAGTAGAGGAAATTCTAAAAATTGTGATTTTGGGAAAAAAATGGATCTAAAATAATTCATTATAAATATGAATTTCATGCGTAAATTCATCTTGTGTTTCAATTAAATAGTTAGTCCATTAAATAATGTAATTTAAAAAATGCTAAAATAAAGTGGACTATTGAAGCATAACCTACTTTCACTGAAATCAAGAAGTCCATTGTGAAAAATCTTATACTGATAAGTCCTAACCATATGTAGCCCTTATATATATTAATTTTCCTCTTAAAACTTATGTGATTTTATTATGATAGATAAAATTATTTCCACATGAGAGAACAATGCCATTAATGCGTTATAAACTCATAAATGAAAGAGTTTGTTAAGATCTCAAAATAGTTTTCATGAGATTATGTTGAATCCTATACAACAGCGTGAGATATCTAGAAACCACATGATATTTACAATAAGCTATGAAATCCAAATCATGTGATTGAATTCCTCATTAACCTTCCAAAAGGAAAAGTGAGGTACATATAGATAAAATTAGGGAAACATAAGGAAGCATCTAATTTTCCTAATTAAATAATTACAATAAAAGATAATTATCTTATAGACCCTTTATAACTAACCTAAGGAATCTCAAATAACATAGAATGGCCATACAACCATCTAGGAAAAAACACTACACTAACACCCCCTTTAAGCATAGCTTAGGTGAGATGAAAATTTGGTCTTGGCATTGAAAGCCTCATGAGGTACCCAAGTACATATTGATGAACCTCCATAGGAGGAAGAAGAACATAGAGTAGCCCTAACCCCAATGAGAGCTCATAGATGAAAAAATTTACTCTCTATGAAAGGCTTAGTCAGAATATCTACAATCTACTTCAATCTTAGACAATATAAAAGATCAATGACTTGTTCATTGATAAGCTCCCTGATTAAATGCATGTGAATCTCAATGTACTTTCTCTTTTGATGGAGAACCAGATTATTGAAAATCTAGATAGTGTTTTTTTTGTCACATTATATGATTTTTGGTTTATGAAATTAGACACAAAATCAGTGAAAATATCTTAAGGCCAAATTGCTTCAGTGGTGGCATTGATAGCCCCTCTGTATTTTGTCTCCATGGATGATAAAGCAATTTCATGCTACTTATTAATTGACCAAATTATTAGACTTGAACCAAGTGAGAAACTTTAGCCTAAAGTGGACTTTCAACTCTGAATATCTCTAACGTGATATAAATCTATATATCCAATCAAATTAACTTATATTCCTACTCCATAGTGTATCTCATAGTTGTGTGAACCCTGAATGTAGTGAAGAATATGCTTTGCTACTTTCCAGTGCAACTCATGTGGCTAATACATAAAATGAGAAACCAAACCAATTGCATAAGATATGTCAGGTTTTGTGTGTGTGAGATAGATAAGACTTCCAATGAGTTCTCAATACAGAGTTCCATCAATGAGTGGTGTAAGACAATCAGCCCCAAGTTTCACACCAATCAAGAAGGGAGTGGGAGCTAGCTTACAATTATCCATCTTAAACCATGCAAGCAAATCAAGAAAATACTTGGATTGTGATAAATTTATCCTAGAATCTAAATGAATTATTTCAATCCAAAGAAAGTAGTGTATCAATCCCATATCTATCATTTAAAATCTATCTAAAAGTGAAGTTTTCACTACTGAGATAGATGATCGTGAGCTCCCTATAATCATTAAGTCATCTACATAGATGACTAAGATCAATAGAGAATCATCCTAATACAATATGTAGACATTCAAATCTATGTGGTATCTATTGAACCTGACAGTGAGGAGAAAGGAGTCCATTCTAGCATACCATGCCTAAGGGGTCTATTTAACTTTGTAGATAGATTTCTTGAGTATAAAACTAAGGAGGTATCTTCCACATAGCCTTGTGATTGATTTATATATATCTCTTTCTGGAGGTCACCATGTATAAAATCACTCTTTACATCCATTTGGTGAACATCCCATCGATGTGTGGCTATGATGGCTAGAGTGAATCTTATAGATGTTGTCTTGGCTATAGGAGAAAATGTCTCAGTGTAGACTATACCAAGCACCTAAAAAAACCCTTTTACAACTAGATGAGCTTTGTACTTATCTAATGACACATATGAACCATACTTTGTTTGAGAAATCCATTTATAATGGACCAATTTTGTTCCTTTGGGAAGAGGGACCACATCCCATGCTTTGTGCCTAATCAGGGAACTGTACTCTTCTTGCATAGCAAAATCCTATTTTTAAATGCAATGGCCATGTAGGTTTGTGATGTCCCCTAAAATTTTGATTGTGTCTACCTTATATCTGATAGATTTACAACCCATCCTCTAGCACTTTGAAGTGTCTGTCTAGCCCAAATAGGAATAAAATTGTATGAGATTGGAGAATTAGGAGGTGAGTCCTCCTCATCTATAGTGTCAGTGTGAGATGGAGGAGGAGTATCCTCATCACTACTCTAATCACTTGAACTTGAAGAGGAAGAAGATTCATCCTCATCATTTGGAGGATCTTGAGGTGGATTTACATCACTGTTAAAAGTGGAATCAATGTCTAGTGAGTTTTTTGAAGATTTTGGAGTGCCATGACTATGTTCAAGTGGGCCCTCATGAAACTTGAAACTCCTTTAAATGAAAAAATCACTAGTTTTATGATGGAAAATCCTATATCCATTTACATCCTCTGCATACCCCATAAATATGCAAGAATGACTTTAAGGTTAATTATCTTGCATTTCTTCTCAAAAATATGGGATATAGTTAGTGATGCAAACACTCAAAAGTGATCTATTGTGGGTTTGTGACTCTCCCAAGATTTAAAAGGAGTGATTGCCTTCAAAGCTTTATGTGGAACTTAGTTTTGAATGTAACACTCATAGTTGATTGATTTATCATAATACTAAGGAGCAAGAGACTTTGATTGAAGCATATAGTTTGCCATTTACTTCAAAGTATAGTTCTTACATTTAGCTACACCATTATATTGTGGACTGTATGGAACTATATGTTTTCATCTGAATCCCCTCTAATGTGAAAAACTACTCAAACATATTGTTGACATACTCTCCATCATTTTCAATCCTTAAGATTTTGATGGAACATTCTGACTAATTCTCCACAAGTGCTTTAAGTCCTTAAAGTAATCAAAGACCTTAGACTTCTTTTTGATAAAAGACATCCAGGTGTACCTTAAAAATTCATTAATGAATGTGAGCATGTATGTTATCCTATTGACTGAAAGTTTTGGAAATAGACCCACTAATTCATTGTGGACTATTTATAGTATATGTTTGGCTCCCCTTACTTTGCCTTTGTCATATTTCTATAGTAAATTCTTACCATTAATGCATCCATTACATATAACATCCAAGAATTTAACTTTAGGAAGCCCTAAAACCATGTTCTAATGACTGAGTTACTCTAGGTAATAATAGTTTAAATGGCCAAACCATTCATATCATAGTTTGCTCACTCCATCTACATGAGTAAGTAGTGTAGGTGAGCACTGATCTGGGGCAAATTATTAGAAGGTATACAAACAAGACTAATGATTGGCCTTCTCATAAGCCACTATAGTGTCACTATGTAGCTCCTTGAGGACCACCGAATTAGGTGTAAACTCAACTCAGTTCCCTTCACCTATGTGAGTGATTTGATATGCTAATAGAAGATTGGTGGACAGTGAAGGAACACATATAACATCATTGAAAGTCATATAACTTCTACCAATCCTTTACCACTAACTTTTGCTTAAGTGTCATCACCAATGAGAATTTAAGGCACCAAACATGACTCTATTTCTAAAAATAGATCCTCTGAGGAGGCCATGTCGTAGAAAGCACACAAATCAATAACCCAAGCAGAAGGCTAAGAAGCTACTGTAACAAGTATCTTTCCCTTGTTTTTACCTTTTTTACTATCTTTACCCTTTGCAAACTCTTTTCCTAATGTGTTCTGAGATGAATTTTTAGGAACACTGATGTTGTTCTTCTCAAGCAACTTAGTCAAGGTGTCAATCTTCTTTTTCATGCACATAGATTCATCATGCCCAAGTTTCTTATAAAAGTTTCATTTGAGTTTCTCTTTCTTAGGTTTATAACTTGAGGATGACTCATTTGATGATTCCTTAGGCTTGGCATCTAATTTATGATTCTTCTTATGCTCATGATCAAGTTTAGACTATTTCTTCTCCCATTTGTCATTGCTTGAAGGCTTCTTCTTGTCCTGATTGGCAAACAAGGCATGTGATTTTGAATACTTTATTATACCCATTTGAAATAATTTATCTTGATCCCAAGTTATATCACCAAAAAAATCATCAAATGATGATATTTTACAAGTGGATCCAAATGCACATGTGGTATCATGAAATGTAGAGATGAAAATTGAATAGTTATGACCTAGTTTTGCAAGCACAAATAGAATCAACTGGTCATCTATTTTCTCAATGACACATTATTTCAAGAGACAGTGGAAATCATACAAACCCATAGGCCTCATCATATATATTTTACCACTTAACTTGTTTTGCATATGTAGATGGCTAAATTTCTTCACCCATAATTCAATAGAGTCCTTTACCTCTTAAAGTGAGTCATATTTTAGACATCCAATCTAGATAGTTAAATGGTGTGAGTGGTTTGATGTTTAGATCCATTAGTTTAGATTAGAATGAGACAAACTAAAAAATTTAAATGAAAGCAAAAAATAGAAAGCACATAGTACAAGTAACCCCTGAACTATCAATAATACCCCCTAAAGTTACAAATCAAAAACACTCAGTCTTGGACATCGAGCATAACCAAGAATGCTTCTATGAATAATCAATGTTATAAAGTATGAGAGGGATATCAAGCACTACTGATAATTCATCCAAGATAAAAGGTACAAAGGATTTAAGAGAGTTTTAAGCTATTAAACCATATGAAAAATATATGTTACAAAAGTTCTAAAAAAATTTCACCAATGCATAGAGCTTGAGAAAATATGTGATTTCAAAGAAAATCACCCAAAAAGGAGCTACAAATTGAAATTTATAGCACTTACTAGTTCTTACTTCTATTTTTCATCCAAAAATCCAAAAAAGGAAATAAGTTTACTCTATTTCTTCATTACCTTTAACCTGTAATTTGACACCTCCTTAAACATCACACGGATTTGTGTAGTTGCTTGACTTTTGGTTATTGTAGCTACATTACTTATAAAAAGTAATTTTCAGAATCCATTTCAAAACTTGAATGGGTCTCCTAGTGTAACTCAGGTTCTTCCAACTGCTTAACTTTAGGTTCTTCTAATTGCACTACTTTGGTTTCTTGCAACTAGTTTAATTATAAAAAAAATATAAGTATTTGACCCTCAGAAACCTGATTACTTATCCTTAGTGTCTTTTAGTTTTAGTTGCAACTTATTACTTATAAAATAGGTAATGAGTAATAATTAATCTACATTGGAAAAACTGAATGGGTCTAGCCAGTGTAAATTAGGTTTTTCAACCTGCATAACTTATTACTTATAAAACAAGTAATGAGTAATAAGTGATATACCTCAGAAAACATAAATGGGTTTATTCCAATGGAAATCAGGTTTCTTGATAGCTATAGCTTATTACTTATAAAATAAGTAATGATTAATAAGTAGTTGATGCTAGAAAACCTGAATGGGTCTAGCAAGTAAGTAATGCACCCTGGAGAACCTAATTTGCTCTTGGAGAGAAGTAATCATGTTGTATAAGTTTTATTACTCGAGTAATGTCACCTGAAAAACTTGAATTAGTTTGGGAGGCTTCAAATTTGTATGACCATCGTACTAGTTGAAGAAAATTGGATTTTTAGAAAAATCTATGAACTTTCTTTAAAAACTAAAGATAACCCATTTGAGATCTTGAAAACTCCAAAAAATATAATCGGACATATTTTTTTATCTAAGGAAGATTTTTATTCAAACACCTTTAGACATAATTTTTATGTAGATTTGGAAAAACACCTCCAAGGTCAAAAATGGTGGCCACACCAAAAGAAAAGTAGCAAAGGTGAATGCAGGAGGATCCTACCAAGGAATCTGATACATGAGACTGTCACGATAGCTCTATTACCATGAAAGAGTTTGTCAAGATCTCTAAATAATTTTCATGTAATTGAGTTGAATCTTGTGTGGCAATGTGAGATACCCAAAAAAACACATGATGTTTGCAATAATCTATGATATCCAAAATGATGTGATTGAATTCTTCATTAACCTTCCATAAAGAAAAGTTGGGTACATATATATAAAAATAGGGAAACATAAGGAAGCCTCTATTTTATCTAATTAAATAACTACAATAAATGATAATTATCTTATGGACCCTTTATAACTAACCTAAACAAGCTTAAATAACATAGAATGGCCATATGACCATCTAGGCAAAATCAAGTGAGAAAAAACACTACACTAACAATAAATATTCATCTTAGGTATTCTACCATTGACAAATAAGATGTTTATTTGATAAAAATAGTTAAAATGTTCATGAATTATATTTTACACATCAAAGTATTATTATTTTATATGACCCTTATTTAAAGATGATATTGATGTAAAATGAGTTAGGTGAATGGAGAGGAAATGGATGACCATTCTATACAAATTTAATGTAGAGATCCAATAGAGGAAAATTATAATAGGAAATGGATTGAGTAAAGTGATGGCTAAAATTAGTTCACATATTGTTTTTTATCCATATACAATGCAGTTCATCACATATAATGAGTGGTACCAAGATACAATTTATTAATTATTGAAAAATAAGAGCTTGAACTACTTGAACTCAACTCAAAGAAGATAATCACACATGAAGGGAAAAATATTCATGATTAAATTAGGAATGTTGTATAGTAAAAAAAATGAATTTATTTTAGATGTCTAAATAATGATGGAGTGGATGAAGTAATCAAACATTTTTGTAGTAACTATGGAAATGGACATGGTTTAGGGAGTGCTAAAGTTCACCAAATATTCTAGCTATGTTATTATTGGCCCCATGTTTTAAAGGATGCTCATTCACATGTCATATATTTCCACATATTTAAAGTTATCACACATAAACAACACAAACTTGTTATTGAGTTACACCCAATTATTAAATTTTGACCTTTTATAAATTGAGTTTTTGATGTTTGTGGTGGTATCAATGTTAATTCTTCCATTGCACACAATCTCATCATGATGGAAAATGACTATTGTACATGACGAATTGAGTCAAATACATTAAAAATTTATACAACTGAGGAGGTGATCAGATTCCTTGAAGAGCACATTGTCACCATGTTTATAATTTTCTTTTACTTTGGTATGCAACAATGGCCCTATGTGCTCTTTGAAATTTACTAAATGGCCATATGATAATAAGGTAATTCTCAAGTACTCTTCAAATTATTATCCATAAGATAGTGATGTTGTTGAATGAATGAATAAAAATATGTTGTATATGATTAATAATATATAGGATTAATATTAATCTATTAAATCAGTTAGATGAGATACTCAATTAGGGATCTAGGGGAGCCAACATGTTTTTTTATGTGAAATTGGGTCTCAAAAACACTCCATTATGTCAATCAGGTTCATGTTCTATTTTTTCATATAAAATAATTAGTATTAAAAAAAAATCTATAACATTTTATTTAACTTTGATAATATTTATCAAAACCCTCATTACATATGTAGGTTGTGGATTGGGTATTTTCTGTTATAATCACCTTACAAGACCGATTAAGTCTAGATGACTACATTTAGGGCATCAACATGATAATCATAATTTTAACTATGATAAGGTATAATATTTTAAGATTTTAATCCCATGGTTATAATTAGAATTATAAATATGATTATGTTAATAGGGAGGCCTGATGTCACTTCTTATTATAAATTGAGTAACAAAATTTTATTATAACTAACTAGCATCATGAGGATCTTTCCTAGTATTGATTAGACTAAAGAGTCTAGTTAGGTAAAAATAGGGATGGGTAACATCATTTTATTTTATTTTTGGCATCCAAATCTTGACTAGGTCATAAAGGGGCCTAAGGTCCCTTATATAGTGGTGGTGGAGTTTTAAAACCTATCCAGGTACGATGGGGACCTATCATGCCCTGCCTCATGAAGGCTGGGGATATATTTCCTATTAGGCATATGTAGGGCCTGATTCTTCCCCCACTAGTGGCCTTATTTGTTTAAATTTTGATTTTTTAATGAAATTTAATTTATTTATTTTCTTTCAATGAACTTTTAAATTAATTTTTTAATAAATTTAATTTTAATTAAGTTTTTTAGAAATTAGGTTTAATTTAATTTAGTTATAATAAATTAGTTTTTTAAGGCTTAATTAATACATTTTTAATTTTAATTTATTTTTAAAATAAAAATTAATATTTTAATGTGAAAATTTCCAATCTATCTTAACCTATTTGGAGGTGGTTATTTGCACATATTGTTTGGCCTAGAAATCCATTTTTCACGTCATTTTTTACATCAAGAAGTTATTTCCATCCGATTTATCGTGGAATGCATGTTGTTAGAATAAGGCAATTATTTAGAAGTTATTAGTATTTCCATTATATAGTTTTAATATGTTTTATAAAGTTTTGATTAATGAATTAAAAAAAATTACTTGTACTGACAAAATAAATTATTATATTTGGTTTTTTAGTAAGTGTAAAAAGGAATAAAGTAATCTAATCTTTTTAAAGAGGGAGTGAAACACTAAAAATTCAAGTTGGAGCTCGACTGAATTTTGGATGGAAAATTATTTCACCAACTAACTGATTTTTTTATAAAAGGCTAGACAAAAGCCATTGTCATAAATGTTTCATTTTATCCTCAATGAGACATTAGAGGACCAAATCATTTATTATTTTATTTTATTTTTTCTTTCCTACATATAATTTATGTGACAAATGTTTCTATGAATGTTTTCTATGTATTGCAATAGACTCTGATTGACCTAGAAATTATTTTTCAAGTAAATATATGTAGTTATTGACCCTGCTCTTAAGTGATGTAGTGTTTGGTAACTAAAACCTCATCATTAAATACCTAACATTTATATATTACTTTAATTCCTTTATTCATCTCTAATTTATTCATCATTCAATTACTTTCTTGTAATCTTGAACTCTCTTCTTGAACACTCTTCACAAAACTAGGCTCCTAAGCCTCTTTGCATGCATATATTCTTCCTTGCCATTTAATACATATGAATCATAATATACATCTATAACTTAATCCTTCATGTTACTTCCCAATTCTCTCTAACACATATTTCATCACTTCACTCTTTTTCATGTTACAAACTTGCTCATTCCTTGATATAGGTTTATAGGCCTAAAAGCCTACAACATGGTTCCATGATTATTTATTATTTCTAGGGAATACATGTAAATACACCAAATAATTTAAAATATAATAAAAATCCAATAAATTAACACAATCATAAATCAACAACTCTCAACCCAACTACACTTTCTCTCTTCAAGGCCTATTCCTTGTAGCCTTAGTTTAATGCAAACCTAGAATGTTTGAACCATATATAAAGCTTCCAAATAAACCAAGAACATTTTTTGATACCATTTATGCTATTATATTTCCATAAACATATAAATACCTAACTCTTTATGAAATAAAACTAAATTTAAACCCCTCTCAAGCAATTAGGTCTCTTTAAGCCTAGTTTCATGCCACAAACCTAGGGACCATATTATACAGTAATTTTACCAACCTAAAACCAAAAAAATAATTTGTTAAACATTAAAATACATAATATTCCAAATTTTGGGAAATTTTATCTATATTTAATAATAATTACTCAAGATTCCATTTCCAAACCCTATGTCTAGTGTTAATAAGGCAACAAACAGTATAAATTGCATAATTTAAGTTTTTCAAACTTTCAAAATATCATTCAAATTTTAAAATTTCTTATTTTAATTCCTTATACTTAATAAATAATTATATTTTCATGGACAATTATAAAATTCTCTCAACAAGGAAATTTTAGAATTTTGATTTCTCTTTATGACTGTGTGTGAAGGTTTCCTTGTCTCTTGCTCTTCTAAATGGAATTTAATCTTGTAAATGGGTTTCCTTAATAAAATAAACAATATATACCATATTTATGATATAATAAATTAATAATAACTTAATAAAATATTAACAATATAAATCTTACTTACCGAGCGTGGTTGCATATGGAGAAAATTACTTATAAATGGACTAGGCTATTACTAAATTCATTATTATCTTAAAATACTGATGTGAAACCCTTTTTGTACAAATAAAACAAAAATATAAGCTGTATTATATCCCATTAAACCCATATAAGCACAAAAATCCCACTCTATCCTTCTTTTATATAATGATTTCCTTGACATACAACCAACAAAACATAGAAATTATACAAAGGTAGAGTTCTTCATGAAATATTGATCTTTATAGGACTCTCCACCAATATTAATTAAAGTAATAATCTCATATAAAATTATATTACTCTCTTAAAACACACTCTTACAGTTTGTACTTTTCTTTATAAACTTTTATGACACTCAAACATGTAAAGAACTCACATTTCTTGCCAACCCTACATAGGGTGGTAGTTACAACTTCTTGATTATTGGCTTATATTGATTTGAAAATTATAACACTATAAATAATATTATAATATTAATAGGAACCTTTAAAAATTTTAGCAACCTTTACACATGACAAAAGACTCCAAAACACTTGAGAATCTAGGAACCAAATTTAAATTTTGAAATCTTGCTTTTTGGAAAGAAAATCTAGATAGTATTCAAACACACACTCAGAAAGACTCTCAATGAATTAAATACATCCATTTAATACCCAAAAAAGAAAAAAAAATAATATGAAACTTATTAAACACATTTACCTACTTAATATATTCTGATGCTTTGCATCATACTCCTTAAATGGGAAGCATTTGAGCTCCCACTCAAATGAATTTTTTCTAGCTCCTTCCTTGATTTCAAATTCTTTCTCCTTTGACATTCTAAGATCCTGTTAGTTCTTTTCCTATTTTATTTCTCATATCTCCTCAATTATTTACCTTTTTTATCCTCTTGATCAACTCATCTTCTGCCTTCATGAAGTACATAATCCATTGTAACTCTTTTCCTACTTCATTTTCCATCTCCTCCATTACTAATATCTCTTCATCATGCTCTGTCTCAATTAGCTGATCTTAATTCTTCATCTCTTCTCCTACACCAAAGCTTCTTTCTTCATTGGCCATGTTTGGTTCATGCACTTCTTATTTATCTTGCTTCTTTACAATTATTTATCCTTCATCCTCATGTTTTAATGTCTTATAAGAATCTCCACCCTTATCATAATCTCAATAATACCCTATTTGGATGCATCTTTATGATACTCCACTTTCTCATGATTGGTCTTCTCATAGCCTTTACCATATTGCAATGATAGCTTCATGACAAATTTACAATCATCATAATATAAAACCATTTAAAAATCTTTCATATTTATATCCTCATGTAGCATAAAAATTAACTCATTTATAACATTATCCATTAAATAAGTCAATATATTACATTGCGCATTCTTTAACTATTTTCTTTGTTATTCACTTGCTTGTGACTCTCCTTCAATGAGTCTTTATTCTTCACTCCTAGCCATGTTACTTAGATCATGGTTTTCCTAATCTTTCCTTGGATCTATTATGATCTCTTTTACCTCAATTCTTATCTTCTCTATGTTATAATGGAGTGACACCTTATCTTTCATGTTCAAACCTGTACCACCATGTTTAGTATCCATCAAGTTAACCTGATGAGACTTGAGAGTCTCTTCAAGGACCTCACTATATTTTTCATCTTTTATTACATTTATACTATTATTATAAGATTATTTAGGCATCCATTTTATATTCTTGATATCCTTAATTTTTCATCTTACCATTTGCTCTTTACATGCAATATTAGCTAACACTATTGTTTCCTTAATCAACTCACAAGGGTATATATGAAGATTACCTTTGCTTGTAAATTTATTTGCATCATGTTTTACCCAAAATTTTCCATCTTTGTGGCTACAACTAATTTTTTTATTTTTACTATCTACCCTTTTATGTCCTACAAGTTTGACTTATTGAAGTTTTTCTATAAACAACATGCTCCTTGGATTGGACATCTTCTTTCCTTCTTTTTACAATTATGCCTTTTATATATGATATTTTTCCACCCCTTTTTACCTTGAATAAGGAACTCCAATAGATCATATTCATCCTCTTGAATCAATAATATCCACATTAACCCATATTCCTTATTATTCTCTTGCATATCTTGTATCTTATCTTGTATATTAATTCTATATCTATCTTGTTTCAAGTTAGACAATCCATCATGCTACAAATAAGTTTGTATATCCATATACTCCATGATGTATTTTTATTTATCCATCACTATTTATCTATTTATCATCTATTGTCTCATTCCAAGTGCTCACTTCTTTAACTGCTATTTTGTGATAGACTTTGTCCTTCTCTTCATTATTTATGGCATGTTCCAAAGGTTTTGATTCTACCTATAATTGTTCCCAAATATAATACACAAATAATTGATTGTCATACATATTAAATCCATCCTATTTCTTCAAATTTATTTCTTTTATGCATTCCATGAGGTATCCTTCTTCTTGAATATATCCTTTTCCAAACATCTCTCATCTTTCAATGTAAAAAATCATTGAATCTATATACGTAGTTGTCCAATAAGCTTCTTCTTCATCATTATCATGTTATTCATGCTTTTTCCTCTTAATATCTTCAATATTTATGTCCTCAATATGGACTTATTCCGTCACTTTTGTACGTTCATACACACATGACAAGAAATATTTAAATATAAAATCTTGAGGTTTGCTTGCCTCAATCTTATCATTATTAGGTTGTTTTACCTCAATGACTATATACTTATTAATAAGGTTATTCTCACCTTCCTCTTATTCATACATCACAAAAAATTTCATCTCCTCCTTCATCTTCCTACATAGATACTTCTTTTACTTCTCATTGTCTTTCATGACAATATTGTTTCTTTTATACATGACTAGCCTTCTAGGCCAGTTGACACTCTGACTCTTCATAACCTAGCCATATCATTGCATTTATTCTTATTGAATGAGCTCTACCAAGATATTTATCCTTTATAACATTTTATCTATCTCACTCATCTCCTCTTAAACAACCAACCCTTTTATCTTTGGTCCTTATTTATTCTTTCTCTTATTATGGTATTCTAACTCAACCAAGCACTTCCCCTCTTTCACCTTCTATAGCTTAATACTCTCATAATCAAGAATATTTTCTTTACTTTGGTATCTTAGCCTCTACCTAATCTACTAACACTCTTGTCCATGTCTTTTCTACCTTAGAACTGTGAATTTCACTTGGAGTCTCTCTTTCTTTTCTCTTCTTCTCTTGAGCTTCTGTTATCTCTATTTTTAGGGATTCTTTACCAAAAACTCTTTAACTCTTTTATTGGTTTTCTAAAACTTTATCTTATTCATTCCTATAATTTAACTTCATGTAACCTAAAATGACAACCTTAATAAACCTAAAATAACAACTTATCATTTTAAAAATCATGAATTATTTCAAGAGATTACCTATGTTGATACCATTTGATTTAGTGGTTGATATCTAAAACATCCTCATTCATTACTTAACTTTTATATCTAAATTTAATTCATTCATTCATCTCTTATTACCTTGTCATGCATATACTTCCTTATTATTTTGAACTCTCTTCTTGAACACTCTTCCCAACACTAGGATCCTAATACTCTTTAGATATATATATAGTCCTCGTATACCTATATATTATCATCCTTCATAATACACCCACATTTTATCTCACACATCTTTTATCACTTCACTATCTTTCATGGTTCAAACTTGCTAATTCCTTGATATAGCTTCATAGGCCTAAAAACATAAATTGCCCTATTTCTAGGGAATATATGTCCATTCACCTAATTATTTTAACTTTCATATACATCAAATAAATTAACACAATCACAAAGCAATAACTCTCAACTCAATTACACTGTCTCTCTTTAAGGCCAATTCCTTATAGCCCTATTTTTATGCAAACTTAGTAGGTTAGATCCATATATAAAAAATTTAGACAAACCAAAAACGTTTTCAGATGAAATTTATCCTATTATATATTGATTAAAAAAAATTAATACCTAACTCTTAAATAAAGCTTACAAATGCAATACCCCTCTCAAGTAATTAGGTATCTTTCGACCTAGTTTAATACCACATACCCAAGGACTATACTATATGTTATTTTACCAATATGTAACCTATAATATACTTTACTAAACATGAAAATTCAACATATTACAAAATTTTGGAAATTTTGGTAAGATGGACAAATAATATTCAAGATTTTATTTTCAAACCCTAGCTCTAGTGTTTATAGGGTAGCAAGCACAATCAAGTTTTATGAACTTTCAAAATATCATTGAAATTTAAAAATTTAAATTTTTACTTAATTCAAATTTTCCAATGGTTTTATTTTCATGGACAATCACAAAATACTCTCAACGAGTAAATTTCAAAATTATGAGTTCTCTTTAGGACTGTGCATGAAGGTTTGATTATCTATTACTTTTCTAAATGGAATTTAATCCTATATGTGAGTTTAATTAATAAAATACAAACTATGTAACATTTTTATTATGTATTGAATGAAGAAACACATAACCAACTATCAACAATGCAAATCGTACTTACCAATCTTGGTTATAAGTAAGCAAAATTACTTCTAAATGGATTAGGTCGTAGGTGAATTCATTTTAACCTTAAAAATATTGATATGAAACCCATATTTTATAGATAAAACAAAAAATTAATATTTATTACATCCTATTAAACTCATATAATCACACAAATATCTTTCAAAACATATTTTATTCATTTTTTTGACATATAATAAGCAAAACACATAATTTACAAAAGGTAAAGTTCTTCATCAAATCTTGATTTTATTAGACTCTTCACACCTATTAGTTGAATTAATATTATCCTCTAACCTTATAATAATATCCTAAAAAACACACTCTCACTCACATAAATTTATAACCTTTTATGACACTCAAACATGCAAAGTAACTCACATTTCTTGCCAACCCCACGTAGGGTTGTATTTAAAACTTACTGATTATTGGATTATATATATTTGCATGTTGTAACACTATAAAAAGAACTTATAATACCTTATATGTTAATTTAAAACATTTACAAACATATATATTTCACAGAAAACTCTAAAACACCTCATAATCTAGTTACAAAATTTAAATTTTTAAATATTTCTTTTTTACAAAAAAATCTAGATAGGCTTCAAACACACACTGTCAAAGACTCTCAATAACTATAATACATAAATTAATAACCTAAATAGACCTATATAAACCACACAATACCAAAAATGGTCATATGAAACTTCTTAAACACATTTACCTACTTTGTACCTTGTGATGTTGTGCATCATTATGTTAAGGTATGGTAAAATCAAGATCGAATGGTGGATGTGGAGATATGAGAATCAAATCATGTAATTTATTTTAACTAACATGAGGAGTTTCTGGTAATATTAAAAATTTACTCCTTGTTGGAGTTATCAATTTAATCTTGTTTATTTGTCAGGTAACTATATTGACTATTACTCTTCATTCTTTTTTTTTTTTTAATTTTACCTTTTAGTTTGGATTGATTTCAAACTTTGAATTTTAAAAATATGGATAAATTGTTACATATTTTAAGCTATTAAAATATATAATACTGAATTCTCTTTATTTGACTTTATGGCATAACTCATCAAAATATTTAAATTTTTTGAACATGATAAACTCATGGAGGGGTGCTAAAAACATTTGTGTGAAGATATATTATAATTCATTATCTACCATAGAATATGTCATTTTACTTAACTTTGTTTTTAATCAAATAACATATTCATTGTTTGGGTCATTTTACCATCATTTTTGTTTTATAATTTTACACATATGGCATCTATTCACCAATTTTGTTATAAAAGTATGCTTGAAATTGATCTTCCAAAAGGTTGAATACTATAACTAATTGAAGTGGAAGATCATATAGCCATTATAAGGAATAGTTTTTTAGGCTTTTTCAAATTATATTAGTTAATAATTTTTCATTATAAGCATTTAATCTAAGCATGTTGCATGGAATGATGAGCACATTTACCTTCATAAATTGGTGTTTTAGGAGATATGAATCCTATTTTAATGGGTAATAGGCTATATATTCAGCCAAAATATCTTGAAGATAATTGTTAGAGTCCATTGAATGACTAACTCTAGAGACACCTTGTTGTAATTGAAAATGTTTATTAGGTAAGGTTATAACAATTTTATCAAGAGAGTGTACATTCACTGAGGTTAGTGGAGGTCCATGTATAGTAATCAGATGATATGTTTATGATGCATATGTATAAATAGGCATATGAATTTACTACAAACCATTTGATTCCCCATACATAGGAATCATTTCAGATATGCAATTAAGGGAATGTTTTAGTGTCATATATTAAAAATACTTGGAGTTCACTAGGAGAATTGGTTTTACAATGGTGTAAAATCAAGTTGTAAGGCATATATTAGTGTAGGTGAAATAGAAGGTGGAACATGGTGAAATAAATGCTAAGAATGATTGCACAAATACATATGACATGCATCTAATTATACAATGAAGTTATTTGACTATATTATGCACTCATCTAATGATATTATGTAGTCATTAAGCTACATTATGTTATCATACAAAAGTATGGCACAATTAATTCCACTACATCATGTAATTGTCTAATTCTACCTTGCAATCCTCTGAATGTGCCTTGTAGTCTTTTTACTGCATAATATAACCATCTGATTGTACAACACAATATTCCACTTACATAACATATATGTATAATTACATGTAATAGTCATCTAATTGCATAATTATATCATATATTTTTTCCTTATTATCACCAAGCTATCCTACTTCAATCATATATAAATAGGCATGCACACACCCTATTTGCCAGTTTTTGATTTCTTTCTATAGATATCATTACTCTTCATCCTCATCCAATTTTAAAAAGAAATATATTTTTCTATCTATCCTTATTTGTAGTCATTCGACACCTTTTTAATGTCATTTGACACCTTTTTTTTATTACTTATCACCTAGTTATTATTGCTTAACTACTGCTTATAGAAGAATGGTAATGGATACAAGTGCTTGATATAGTTTGTAATGAAGGAGTGAATACCATAAATATAGTGGAAAATGCCCATATGTTGACTTTTTTGGTACTAGAGACATATTTATAAGGGTAATTTTATTTAAAAAAATAGGTGAATTGACCCTTAAATATAATTTATATACTAAAATTTAGATGATCACATGCTATCATCTACCCCAAAAAATCACTAAATAATGACTTCAAAAAATGGAATATTCACGAATTAATAAGGATTCACCACTAAAAAAGGCATGATATAACTGCAAGTGTTGATATAGGAATTAAGCAATACTTTAAAATTGAACACCTAAAGTGGAAGTGGAAGTTAAAGCTAATTTTTTTGTTTATTTATTGAAATGTATAGGAATGAGTTAATTTTTTTATGGATGGAAGTAAAATAATAATAATAATAATAATAATAATATTATTATTATTATCAACATATTATTATCAACATTTATATTCATGAATAGTTCATCAATAAGGTATGTAGAATTCCTTATATCATGTTGAATTTAAAATTTTTCTTATTCCCAAATCATGCTTCATTTTACAAATATTTTTCTTAACTAGGTTTGTAACTTAGGAGAATTATTAAGGTGAGTTGGTTTATGGATTTTTTTATTTTAGCCTTATTTTTAGTATTTGTTTTTTTTAAATTCAAATATATAATGAATTGAAATAATAAGTTGTAGAGTGACATAGAATGTAACATTTATCTTCAAAGATGTAATCAAAATAGAGTCACAATGACCATGATTTAGATTCTAATTTTTGGAATTTATTACAAGGACTAATGGTGTAAGTAGTCAATGTGTGTTTGTTTTTTAAGCTCTTATATATACTAATAATAATCATAAATAATGAACATGGCCCAAAAAGGTACTAGATACAATGGATTATACCATCTCATAGCCACACTATCCCATATCTAGGGTAGATTGAGAGTAACTTTCTAGGGATAAATGATTACAAGTTCCTAAAATATCAAATAGTTAAAAAATTTCAATGGTTTAAAAATAAAACCCTAGGAATTTATAATATGTCATGAGGTAGATAAAAACTTCAATATATATAGTGTTATTTAATGGCTTGATTATTATGATAATACCCCTCACACCATAATTTTTTAAAATTGTTCATTGCTTTACCCACAATTATCGCTCATATGAGATTCAAAACTATCAAAAAATAGTTTTTATGAAAACAAACAAAGAAAAATAAATAAAAAATTTAAATTTGAAATCCTAAATACAAATCCAAATTTTTTTTATATATAGGAATTAGAAATTAATACGAAACCCTACAACAAAAATCAGAAAAAAAATTCTTGGAAAAATATAGGAATCATCAATATGTTTTATCATTTTTTTTAATGATGCTAATAGATGTAAAATAGAAATATATTAGAATGATAAAAAAGTACATTAAGTAATAATTATGATTTTCAAAATTAATAAATATGAAATCTTATTTTTCTTGAAAACACTAAGAATAAATATACTTAGCTCAAAATGGGATATTAGTTGATTATTTAAACATACTTAAGTAGAAATAAATAAAATATATGGTTGTGCATGCTCAAGATTAGATAAAAAAATTGAAAATTATCTTAGATAGGTCAGCCCTAATTTTAATATAGTGCATGATGCTCAAGTTTATTGATCACATACTTCTCATAGTTGATTGTGACTCATGAATAACATATAAAGATGGATAAAAAACTTTCAGGGAGTGAGATGTAAGAATAATAATAAAAAGTTTTCTATGGATAAGACCACTTTAGGTGGTAAAATATACATGCCACTTATGTATTTTGATTGAGGACTTATCTTAGTTGACTATGATGAAAATATTACTATTATCCATCATGTGCGTGTTTCTGTTGAGTGGACTATTACATCACATTTTAGATTATAATGCATATAATTCTATGTTTTTATTATATTATTTGTCAAAACTTAAGGTCAATTTTAAAGCTTGAAAGCATATAAAAAGAGGTAAGTGTAATGGGATGATATAACCTCAATCATCCCCTTAATTATTTACCATTGCCTATGTATCTAATAACCAAAAGAAGGAAATCAATCCCATGTAGTTCTTCCACATATGGTGATTGTATAGCTATGATCCTTGAATGTGTATGTAGATTTAGAAATGGTTTTGATATTTGATAATGATATATTTACACTTTATTTGAGATGATTATAACTTATCTTATGGCTAACCATTATGAATTATCTTAAAAATAGAAGGAATAATGCAAACTTGCTCAATGTTCAATATTATAAAAGTGATCAATAGATTGTGCCCAACAAGGAATAATGAATGACATTTGATGTGTATTTATAGATCATGTTGATAATATACTTTGACTAACCTTATGAAATGTGTGGGAATGCCCAAAATATTGATTTAAAATTCATAAACTAGTTATAATTTGGTGTGAGATATGGATCCACCAAGCTCAAACTTGTCTATAAATATCAAGAATAACTATCCTAAGCTAGAGATAATGTGAGGGTGATATCAAGTAATTTGAGTATTTTATTTTGAATGTTATGTATATTAATGATTAAAAATAAAATGTCAACCTCACAATAGATAAAAGGATTAGATGAATGGTGAATAAGAGTAATGTATTTAGGTGTAAGTCCTATGATTTAAGATGGCTCAATAATTAGCATTGCCAAGTACTTATGTCAATTTTTTTGTGTTGACAAGATGGTATTATCTGGGTTACTTTTTGCACTTGTTCTATTTTATGGCTATGAGGTGTGGGCTAAGAGAACAATTAGATTGAAGTGGAGGTAAATAGAAAATATCCAAAATCATTTTATCATAAATAATTTCATAATTAAGGACTCAATTTCATGTGAAAATCATCATTTCTAAAATAGGTGCTTTCCCTTTAAAGGTTACCACTATGACTAGAATATTATGTTACTTTAAAAAATAGAAAACATGGATACTACCAAGTAAATAAGCACTAAAAGACATAAAGATTTCATAAGTCTATCTAGTCTTGGTATAATCCAATCCTAAAAGACGTACATGTTATATTGGTAATTTAAGGAATTCAAACATATTATATAATGCGCATTCATTTATTTTTTCAAATTTTTAATATTTTGTTCAAGTGATTTTTTATACCTTTTGTTTCTATATAATTGCTTCATTTTATGATAACATTAGGGTTGTTTAATCCACAAATTACATCTTATACAATTGATTGAGCCATAAATTAAGTTCATATGGATCAATTTATCCAAAGTCACATCTTTGATTTCACAAACTAATTAGATCAACTCATGATGGAATAAGATATATATTTTTTCCCAAATCATGCCATAATATCATCGTTAGGTTCATGGGGCTCAAACTAGCCCCAATTTGATTCATGATTGGATTTATTAATTATTTGGATGAATTAGTGATAAAATTTGTGTTCATTGAGCCCTATATCGCATCATATAAAGTAGAATTAGGATTGGAATGGGCTTAATTTGTCCCAAATAAAATTAATAATTATACTAATTAAATAAATGGATCAATCTATAGTGAAATTAGGGATAATTGAGGTGTCAATCAAATCCTATAGTCATAATTAATATTAAGGAGATTAAATTATCCCTAATTTCCTCAGTGATTTATATAATTGACTTCTTGATTCATTATATTATTACATTGGGGTTTGTTGATGCCCAAATCAAATCTTATGCAGTTAAAATAAGGTACACATGGCTTAATTTTCCCAAGATCACATCTTATAGTTGAATTTTTGTCAAAAGGACTTAAATTTATTCAAATTTATTCTATGATTTCATTTATGATAAAAATAAGGTCAATTAAGCAAAAAAACTCATCATATATGATCAATTGATCCATGAATTAGGTTCATGGGGTTAAATTTTCCTCAAATCCAATCTCTAATTATGTTAATTGACTAATTGGATCAATTAATGATGAAATCGAATGTAGGTTATCCCCAAATCTTATCTTATTATTGTAGTTAGGTTCAAGGGGCTTAATTTGGTCCCAATTTCATTTTGGATTGAACCAATTATTTATTTGATTCATATAGTGAGAAAATTAGTGATGCTTGAGCCTTATATAACATCATATATAGTCAAAAATTAAGTTTTAAAGGGATACAATTTCACCCAATTTCCATTAATAATTTCACCAATTGAATAATTAGCTAAACCTATGATAAAATTAGGAATATGTTATCCCTCAATCAAATAATATTATATGAGTTAGGTTGAAATAACTCAAATTAACCCCAATTATCTTTGTGAGTTAATGAGTCAACTGTTTGGTTCACTATGGGATAATATTATGGTCAATTGATCCTTAATCACATCATAAATAGTTTAAATTAGGTTCACATGGATCAATGTTACCTGAATCAAATGATTGATTATATCTATTGATAAATTGGCTCAATTAATCATGAAATCAGAACTAATTTAGCATTAAATCACATCCCATAGTTTCCGTTAGGTTCAAGGGGTTCATATTGGCCATAATTACCTCCATGATTTGTTATTTGATTCAATCAAAGGTCATAGGTTTTGAAGACAATATAACTTAATACAAAGGAGAGAAATATATAACATTCATGCTTAAATGGGACATATCTACTAGTGGTATTGAAAAAATTAAAACACTAAGAAAACATGTGAAGAGACCAAAACCTATCATGATCATACAAAGATACCAACCTAAAACAACTAACAATTTTAATGCAAGAAAAATTCCATTAACTTCTACTGATATTGAACATGTCCTGTGAAAAATAAATCCCACCTACACTGAATGTCATGCATAATCAATTCTTATGCCTTTTTTAAGCCCACCTAAATAGATGGTCATATTGGAAGGCTGGACCTATGGTCTTCTCTTATTTTTATTTTTTTGTACTTTGGTCTCCCCGCCCTTGTCCTTTGTAATTTTTATGTCAAATGGAATCAATATTTTAATTAATTTAAATGAATGATATTTATCTTATAATGAAACAACATTTGTTAATTTTACCCTTCATATTTCTATCTATAGACTAACTTCCCTATAGATGGTTTAAACATGGGGTTTTGAAACCAAATCTAACTCCCTCTCAACTACAATGAATGGATCGACCTTAGAATTTAATTTCTTCTATGATTAAACCAATCGACTATTTCATTTATGATATGTTGATATTGGATTTGATTGTATCCCAAATAATATCCTATATAATAATAATTGCATATATCATTGAACCAATCAATTGTTTGTTTAATTCTTTCATGAATTTGGGGATGATTAAGCCATAAATCAAATTCTATAGTCATAGTCGCATTAAAGGGGATCAAATTGGCCCCAATCATCTTAGTGATTGAACCAATCAATTATCATTTTATTTTATGATGACATTAGGTTTAATTAATCAATAAATTACATCTTATATAGTCCATATTAGTTAATGGGCCTTGATTTGGCCAAAATTGCATCACTAGTTGCACTAATTGACTAAATAACTCAATATGTCTTGAAATCAAAGATAATTTAGACCTAAGTCACATACTATAGTTATATATAGGATCCATGGGTTACACTTGGCTCTAATTACAAACATTATTGAAACAAGCAAATATTTGGTTCATTATGTGATACAAATAGGGTTAGTTTAACCCTAAATGACTTCTTATATATTATAAACTAGGTTCAAAGGCTCAATTTAAACCAAATAACATTGTTATACTGACTATGTGCTCCATATGGAAGTGTATATATTGACACACACCACTTTTACAATCTAAAATATAAATTTTAAAAAAATGGCACTTCACATTTACATGACTCATATCATACAATTTAGGTCTAGGGACAATAGCTAGCTACCTATATGGAGTATTAAAACATTGTAT
>JARHVA010002013.1:357500-360000 GCA_037957365.1 Torreya grandis | reverse complement strand
AAATAAAAACCTAAGAATAGGGTCAAATAAAACAAAAAGCTTGTTAGGTGTGGATCCTGAGTATCTTCCAAAATCCGAGGTTAACATTCTGATGTTATTTCAGCCAAGTTTGGATCCCATTCTTTCATTCCATGAGGGAACAAGGGGTTGCCTTGTCTTGCAAGGGGGAGAATTTTTTTATTAAAATTTCCTTGTTAAATTGTAATTTCATATTCAATTTGGGTTATTGATTAAAGGTTTCTAGATCTGATGATAGAGGTTATGTTTAGGTGTTTTATAACCTAAAATGTATTGATAAATGCCTGAGATGTATGAGTGTGAAGAAGAATGAAATATTGTACATAAAGAGGAGGTAAAAAAATGTAGAGAGCTATAACATGGTTTTTTATAGGATTTTGTTTCTCCATTTTATTTATGGAGAATATCTTGGATAAGTTTGGTTGATGTAGCCCATCTTGGGTGAGCCATGCTAAATATGATGTCTCCTGTTATGTGTAGGTTTGAGTTTATTTTTAGAACGTTTTATTAATTAATTTCAAATTTTCACTTGTGTGTTATTTAGGTATAGATATATGTTTAATTTATCCTTAAAAAATTAATAGATATCCCTTAGCCTACTACCAATAAGAATTGGGCATGATTGCAAGACTGAGACTAACTAGTAGAAGGTGTCCTATAATTTAGAATAAGGGTCATCAACCAATCTTCTATATACATCAATCATATATATCAACAATTGAAGTATAATACCCCACCTAGGTTGAGGGTTAATTTGGGTCCTTTCACCTACCTTTCATAGATAGTAGGACGAATAATCATGTTAAAGGATTAGACCTCTAACCTTCTACCATTTTTATTTTTATGCACCTTCATTCACCCATTATCTTATATAGTTAATGGGTTTACTGGTAAATAAATTTAAATTGGTTTTTTGACTGAAATTTGTCTTCCACTACAGCCTCTTACATTGTTTACACCAAAGGTATTTCAGTTTCTTGAATGGATTCCTTTGAGATTGAATGGACGTGGGTTTGAAATTCTATATCTAACACCCTCTCCACTATATTATTAACTTTATGATCATCCTCTATGCTTATAGGGTTCTCATTTTGAAAATCATTTTTAATATTTTTTAGATGATTAATTAGATTATTCACTCTTTGATTCAAAGGCATTCATAGTGAGATGGGTAAGACAAAAGTCTGCCTAGTAGGATTTTTCCTTCTTTCTTCTGAGGTTATTATAATATTTGGTTAAATGACCTACATTAAAGCATCTCCATTAGTGAAATAATAGGCCTTCATATTTGAGGGGTTCATACCAATAGTGGTCACCTAATTACAAGGTAATTTTATCAGGAAGATATTTAAAGCTATTGAAATTGAACAAAATTTTGGTGAAAGTTGTATGATAAAAGGTCTTGGTATCAAGGTGTGTTTATAAAAACATTATCAGGGAGTTTTATATAGATTTAAATCTAGGACTAGACTAGAATAGAAGTGAAAGATAAGGTAGGAAAATTAGAAATTTATTCTGATAAGGGGTGTGATGAGGTGGTTGAAAAAGGGGGACCAAGGTTTCATCATTAGAGGATGTTGATTCAGACTCTAGAAATGGTATTTAATAAATTCCTTATCTTCTATGGAATTGAAAACAATAATAAATAATATCTTCACACTAGGGTATATTTTAATCCTACCTTGTTTTAGTAATTTCCATTTCTCAAAAATCTATGAGCGTAATACTTGAAATTTTGTCCATAGATTTATGAATATGTAGGTGATGTCATTAAAAGAGAAAAAATCTTCATGGAAAAACACCTTCCTTTATCTACTTCTCATTAAAAATTAGAGCAGTGGGAGATGAAGTAGTTTTTAGAAGATTTTGATTTGAATTGAGTGGTGATTTGGATGCATGCTTAGCAAAATATCTAGGTTAGTTGTTGACCATGCCTTTGTTAGAGTTCAAATACACATCAAGCAGATCTACCTACTCATTGATATCATAGTTATTAGAAGCAAGTGTCGTAAATAAACCCATGTCCCCATTCCAAGCATGGGAGATAATCACTACCCCTTTTATGGCCTTGGGATAAGGTTGAATTCATTTGTTATTTTCTTTATTAGATTGGGAGTAGCTAGTTTGGAGAGTGGCTAGCATATGGGATTTAATGTCTTTTATAGAATCAACATAGTACCACATCTCTTGGGATGAGATACCCTATAAATAATATTTAGAAGGTCTATTCTGATATGTAAAAGACATCCACCAATTATTTTGTTTCCTGGATGAGGGATGGAAGCCAAAGAGGGAGGTATAGGAAAGTCATGCGTGGAAGATACTTGCAAACCTAGGAGGCACTTGGAATGGGAGATATAGATGTTTGAGGAATTTGAATTTTCTTTGGGTAGGATGCTTGGAACCAAGGACATTTTTGGGAGTTAGTTTACAATATTTTATTATTATTATTATTATTATTATTATTATTATTATTATTATT
>JARHVA010002013.1:282500-352500 GCA_037957365.1 Torreya grandis | reverse complement strand
CAACTAATGTATTTATGTGAATTATAACTTACTCACGTATTATTATTTTTACCTCTTGGTAAATATCTATCTATAACTACTAATGTAATAATTTAATCCCTAAGATTCCACACACCCCCCCCCCCCCCCCCCGCTTAGTTTTTACATGTGCAAAAACATTCACATTTTTACCTGTAGTATGCTCACCCCTTATGGCATGTCATGTTTGGATCATAACCTTTATACAAAGAAAGCCTCGCTCATTTCATGGTTTTAATCAAGACTAAAACAAACCATGACATGAATAGGAAAACATTAGTTATTCACCTCCTATAGTTTTTTGGATATAACATAAACCTTTTTAAGATGCATGAACTAACTTATATTAGTGTTTTTTGTCATTTCACTATGTTCTCACATGAAGGAATTATGTTTGGAATTTTCACACAAACTACATTGATTGAAAAAAAAAATTCTCTTATCATTATTTTGAAAACACATAGTGTAAACTATAAAAACAAACCACAAGAAATATCAACAAAACATTATGAGCCATGTCATTGGTGACTAGCGAGAGGATCTGAGACTTCCAGCCTCTATTTCCTCTATATTCTAGTTAATGAAGCTATTTCACTAAGATGATGAATATTTAAATATTATATTCATGTCACTTTTAAGGTAATAGATTCCCCCCATACAATATTGACACACTTGACATTTGACTAAAGATGTTGCATCTAAGTGATAGTGCATCCTTTAAAAAAAATTGAAAATTTTACTTTTGTAAATTTTGGCATAAAACTAACTCTTTAGTATAAATATTTTAATTAATGAAAAAATGACATAATTAAAGTGACCCTTTTTACATGAAACTAATTTTGGTAACACTATTATTTTAACAATAAACTTTAACAAAACTAAAAATTGATTGACTTAACTCAACGATATTATTTTTATAATGAAACACATCGATCAACAAAAATTTATCTAAATGTTTGGCATACACCAATGACTGAAAAATGAATAAATAAAACCAAAAATATATATCTAATATACATGCATGCTTCATTGAGGAATGTTGAGTGTCGTACACCACTATCCAAGGAGAATTGATAAATACTAGCTTAGTTGAAACCATTGATTGAGATAGTGGAGAACACTAAGATTTTGGGTCTTATTCAGATGATGGAAGATAACTTACATGAATTAAGGTAATGGTATCATGAATTAAAAAGGATGATAGAGTATACAACATAAAGAATAGAGATAGCTAGTCTAATTTTATTCATCAACACACCATCTCATCTATCAAAACTATCTCAGACTCTGAGTTATATCACCCAGCTCTATCATGGATCCATTTTTAGAAGACTATCAAGATTTTTTGGACTACTTGGAAGTAATTATATTCATATCATTTATAATGTATAGGGACTACACATTGAAGATTATGCACAAGTAATGTGGAAAGGATCCATGTGGCTGAAATAAAGAGTGATGGATTTGGAGTGAGTTGAATGCTGATAAAGGATATGTGTTTATTGGAAATGCATGAAGAATTCAAAATATGATATGAGTAAAGTGAAGCTTGAAAATTTGATGAAATCAATTATCAAATCTAATATATTCATGAAGACATATTTTAACTCCAACTGTGATGTCTCCAATCAAAATTGCACAAACTGCAAGACAATATGTGGTTGACATCTATACTGAGGTCTAATGCACAAAAGAATAGATATATTTGTAACTTTATTAACATAAATCCACATATATTGATCGAAAGCTTCTATTCATTTAATGAAATACCAAATACCTCAATATTTAATTCGCTATAAGATTGTGCACTTCCACTAGTTGTGAGTAAATTTTAATATCAGAATGGCACTAGTTGTGAGCAAATTTTAATATCATAATGCTATACATGCTATTGAGATGTCAAATAATCAATTTTAAAACAAAGACTAATATACAACATACATAGTATTTCATAATTACATTCTCATGACAAAGTCTATAACAATAGTCAATCATAAAGAATTTCCATATGCCTATTTAATTACAAATGACTCTCATATCTAATCACCAACCTACTCTAATACTAGAGTTAGGTATAGTATGAGCCTACAACAAAATTTACCTCATGTACTATGTAATAAAGCTGAACAAAGGTAACATTACAAACATAATAATAATATTCTACATATTATATTTTGAATAATACATGGGCTATTAAATAGCCAAGATAATTTACCAACTTCCTATTAAATAGGAAGTCTAGTAAAAAACTAACCTATTAATAGAGATATGGATACAAAAAGAATATATCATTTCCATAAATAATATACTTTACTAACTAACTAAACTATCTATGTGAGCTGTAACTTAGTCACATAATATTATATTTACCATTTGGTAAATATCCAACTATAACTAATAATGAAATAAAATAATCCCTAACATATTTATTAGGATTAAGGTGAATGGTATTGAAGTTATCTAATAAATATGCTATACAATTAGTCTCTTGATAGTTTTTGTCAAAATAAATGTCCTAAAAAAAGGAATGACGAGGAGGATAACTTGAATAATTAACTTGAGTTTCCACTAGATAAAGCTTATCAATTCCATAAATTTGATAATCAAGTGAGAATCATTTTGTACAAATAATTTTCTAAATTTTGGATTAGTAGAAATTTTAAAACCTCTAAAAATTGTTATTTATTCAACTAAATTATTTGAATCAATGTAATGTTAAAGGAAAAACATGATAGCACTTATCCCATATTATATTTTAATATGACTCCACCTCTAAAAAGACTTGGGTTACCTTTGGATGCATCATCAAAATTAAAATTGATAAAGTTGTCACTCATATGATTCTAAGAGGCCAATAGCATTTTGTTTATTTTTGGAGGGAGATTAAAGTTATTTTTCAATAAAATTCTATTTTAGGAGAGTATAACCATCATATCTATTGATTTTATTTTTAGGAGGTAATAGTTTAGCCTTAAGGACCTCTTAAAAGAGCACCTCAATTTTAAAATTGAGGATTTATTTAGAGAGGGACATGTTCTTATAAACTCTATTGATTTTTTATTTCCATAAGCTCCAAAATATCAGATATGGGGTGGTAACCCAAATACTATTGACTTGATCACCTCCTTCCATGTCTAGTTAATCAAGCTATCGTGAATATAAAAAGACATCACCTAAATTTTTTTCATTTTAAAAAATAACCATGATCAAAGTATCTAATAAAAAATAGTAATGAAGGATACATTGTTTTGGGTTTCTAAGTTTTCTTTACAAAGGACGTAATAGGAGGGCCCCTGAAAACAAATTTTTTGCAGTCTATCCTAGAAAATATATTTCTTCTTCATGATAAACCAAATGTAAACATTATATTTTAGAATTCCCTAAGGGATCTTAACTTTTTCACATTCCATAAAGGTCTATTAATATGAGATATTAACTTATTAAATCCTAGATTCAATGAAAGGTTACCAGAATAACCTCCAATCTATAGTAATCCATCAATATACACTGAGCTACAAATATGGAAATTATCCAACAAGTAGTTGAAATAAATAATAAGTTTACAGGATTTTTATACATTATCTAAGGGTCCCTTACGCTCTGGGATTTAACACAATAATTACAAACTAGTGGCCCTCATAGGTTTTGAAAACTATTCTACTAAAATTTTGAGGGAAGGTTGATTGCAGAGAGGACCCACACTAGAACAGGTATCCTTTCAAAATATAAAATCTCTACCATTTTAAATTTATTAATAGAAGGATTTTTAGATAAGGTCTCTACATTTCCTAAGGATGTTCAAAATGCGTGATCCATATATATGATATTTTTTAGTAAGCATATGAGCCTGATCATCTACATTATTAAAATATTTTCTATGAAACAAGATGCTCCAAGTGTTATCCTTATCTTAGAAGAATCTTCATAGATGTTTTGCTCCCCAAGATTTAATGATTTTGCAAAAAAATTATTCCAACCTGACCTTTTGATTTTGGCAATAAAACTTCTTGCCATCTCATTATATCAATTTTATTAGACTCATTATGACCATTAAATATAATCTTTTTCATAATGTTAGTTAATCTATGATTAACTCTAGCTAGAGGTTATGATACTAACATCATATAGAATGGAATTTCTTGGAGAAAAGTTTGAATTAATTGAAATATCCTTGCCCAAGAGATCCATTTTCCTTTCCAAAAATTGAGTCTAATTTAAAAGTTTGTGGTCATATCATCCCATTTTTTTTTGTTTAATCATCCATAAAAGAAGGCAATTTTAAATTATTTTCTAGGAAGAAATATGAGAAAAGAACACAAAAAATTGAGTTATCTTATTATGTCTATGGGGAGAAGTGTGAAGGAAGAAAATATTATATTTTAAGAGGTTAACCTCTTAACCCAAATTATGTTGATATCAATCTAAATTTCTCTTTAGCATTATAGCTTCCTGAATGCAAACTAAGTTTCCCAAAATTATATCATTCAAAAATTAACTATGATAGAAGTTAACATTCTCAGTAATGTTGAAGCCAATAATGAGATTCAGTTATTTCTATTATAAATTGTCTCTACCCAAGGCTTATACCATTTTGATGAAGAGGTAGGAAGAGATAGGATATCCTTGATGGATTCATATTAAGGGATTGGAAATTATATTTGAGTCCCTATTTACAAGAATAATAAACATTAGAATAGAGATGCAAGTGTTGATCCAATCACACCAAGCCTCTAAGAATCCAATGTTTTTTAGGATTTTGAAAATAGCTCTCTAGTTATCCCTATTATATGTTTTGTTTATATCATGTTTGATGATCACTATCACTTTTTTTAATTTTAACATAGTTAATTAGCTTACGCAAAAATAATAACTCCATTTATGATTTATCTACTTTGAACAAAAGCTACATGTTGTTTAGAAATAGGAATATGAAGGAGGATTTAGAGATGATTAGGCAAGGCTTCATAAATAATTTTATAGATGGTGTTACATAGAAAAATAGGTTTGAAACTATCTAATGTGTCCACATTATGTTTTTTGGAGATGAGAGCTAGAGAGGTTAAATTAAAATCTTTCATACTTTCTATCAAGGATCTGGATTCATTGAAAATATTGAGAATATCATTTTCAAAAATTTCCCATGTGTGTTTAAAAAATCCTAGAGGGAACCCATCAAGGCCCAAAGCTTTATCATTGTCTATACTCAAAAGAGATGTTTAAAAAAATTTCTCTATGAAGGGCATCATTAATTTAACATCTTGATTAATGTTGTTAATTCTTGGAATAAGGTCCACAAATTGTTGCTTCTCAAAGGCAAAATTTTTGGAAAACTCCTTAAGCATGTTTTTAAAAAATTGAACTACCTCCTTTTTAATCACATTCAAATATTTAGTATAAGGGCCATTGATAGTTTTATGTTTTGAGATCATATTATAACTATGGGTAGGTAGCGCTGATTGGTGAAATGATTTTGTTACGGCCTCTTTTCTTAACCCATCATTCTCTAAACTTTGGTTTCTATAAAGTTTCTTCTTTTTCCAAAACTAAGATGAGCATTGCACTAATCTCTTTTCTTCATGATAAGTGAGGTTTTGTTGATGTATGATATTTATTATTCTTTTTAATTATTAAGGATAATCCCTATACATGCACCATTAACATACTTAGGTGTGATAAGAGGTTAAGTGGAAGAGAGGGTGAGTTCCACCTAGAGTTCCAGTCAAAGTTCAACTAGGTACAACTATGAATTTTTCTATGAGTTCCACAGTGAATTACATTCAGTCTCATAATGAGTTCTTCTATGAGTTAACTTTTCCTATTCTTTTATATTCCTCTTCACTAGGTTCTAATAGCATGTCACAATATTCCAGTAGGTGATCTTCTAGTAGAATGAACACACCAGAATAGTTCCTTATATTAGAACCACACCTTAGTTGGTGATCAAACATATACTTGGTGGCTTCATTAACATTTTCATGTTTATCCACTATTCACTGCATCTACTTCTGACCCATAGTCACTCCAAGAGGTTGCTTTGTAGGATACAAGGTGGCTACATGTGGTTGTAACTTTGAGTGGGGATTTATAGTCCTACCTTTTCTTCTTTATCTCTCTTTTATGGGGGGAGTTTTTTTCCATAGTTTTTTCTTCTTTTATTCCACTTCTTGAGAGTTGCATTGTATGTAGGTCCCTCATTAAGCCTTATTCCATGGTCTCATATTTTTTTTTCACCCACCTAAGCTACATTTAACATAGTGTTGGTTTAAGATATTTATTATTTCATTTACTTATTAAATGGATAATCCCTACACATATAGATTTAGCTTACTTCGGTGTGATAAGAGGTTAAGTGGATGAGAGGTTGAGCTCCAACTGGAGTTCAATTGAGTACCACTCTGAGTTCTTCTATGAGTTTCACAATGAGTTATTTCATGAGTTAACTCCCTCTACTCCTTGTTTATATTCTTCTTCACTAGGCTATTGTAATAGAGCAGATAATTGGTAAGCAAGTTAGTTTAATATAAAGATAATTATTGTACATCCTCTTGTTACATATTTATGAATACAAGTAGGGTCATTATCATTACAAAATTCTTGTGTGCTCACTCTACCAGAGGATCACCTACTGGAATATTTTGACAGGTTCTACAATGATCAACCCTCTACACTTAGCCTTAGAAGATTTGAATATCATTTTTAATAATAAATTTATCCCTAAAGATGTTCTCAAAGACTTCATTTTTCCATTTTTGAAAGTGTTGTCTAACATTTTTAACCTTATGAGCTACAATAAACATTTTGGTGTTGCCTTTGGGGGCCAGTTATTTCCACCAATCCTTTATAAGCTCCATGATATTGAGATCCCTTAGTCACATCAGTTCAAATCCAAAGGGCATGCTAGTAGGATTTTTATCTTGTTTGATACTAAGGGAAATAAGCAAATAGTTAAACCTTGAGACTTAGAGAAATTCAAATTGAAGGATCGAGTTTTGATTTAACAAATGATTACAAACAAGAAATTTGTCATTTCATTTTGCAATGTAACCAAAACTAGCTATTATCGTATCTAATGTAATGGATCCCTAATTAGTCTCAATGTCCAGCAAATTATTTTCACTCAAATCATCAATAATATTGAATTGGGATTGAGTGTTTATATGAATCTGTCCTCTTTTCTTCTGATTTCTCAATATACAATTGAAGTCACTGTCCAAAAATATTTGTTCATCTTGGAAAGTGTTCAAAACCATTGATATTTCATTCCACATAGCCTATTTAGCAAGTGGGCTTGAGGGAGCATACACATTAAATATGGAAAACAAAAATACTCTCCTTGAAGCATGATATCTTAATGCAGATCCAATTTTTATGGGATTCCAAAATTGCGAAAATAATAGATGATTTATTGAAGAGGACACAAAGGCCACCCGACTAACACATGACTTCAATAGAAAGGGAAGAAAAGAGTTTATAAAATTTGGAATGCTTTTCAATCCACACTACTTTTGGGAGTTTAGTTTCTTGGATGAAAACTAAATCTATGATGTGTATTTGAAGTTGTTGCTTAAAAAACCTCCATTTTCTTCAAGATCCCAACCCCCTATCATTCCAATAGAAGCTCTTCAATGTTCTCTTGAAGGGCTATTCCCTCTTCCTTGTTTGAAGCTTTTCCCTCATTATAAATATAATTTTTGAAGAGGACCTTACAAAGATACTATTCCAAACCCTTGTGATATGAAGTATATCGTTTTCGTTTTCCTTTGCCGAGGTTAAGGGTTTTTATAGAAAGACAAGTCTTTTGAAGTTAATTCCCTCAAAAAAATTTAAGAGTGATGATCTCTTTATTCTCTGATCTTTTGATTTCCGCCCAAAAAAGAATTGAGAATGGAATCAAAATAAGAATTCCAACTAGAAAGCTTGGCACTTTTAGAAAACAGCTAGGGGAGGAGATCCACAGAAACAAGAGAGAGAGGGAGGGATGTAACAGTGACAAAGCAAAGAATGTAGAAGGGGTGGACGCCACCACTGGGTTAACAACATGCTCAGCGGAAAGAGGAATATTGACAGTAAGCTTAGGGTACAAAAGATCCACCATCCCGGGATCCTTAACGGGAGGAGTGGGATGATATTGGGATTTACAAACCCATTTAAAAGAACGACTACGGGTAGGACGACCGGGTTTGGACTGAGTGAAAGCAGGCAGGTGGCTGGACTTAGCCAAAAGGGAGCAATTAAACCATAAATGACTGGGATTGGCAAGCGTTGCATCTAAAAGGCAACTTCTCGTAATCTACTTGTTGGACTCAACTATGATCAACAACCGTTTCATTTGAAGGGAAATGTTGCATTGCTGTCATAAAATTTTACTTGACAGAAGAGTAGACCATTAAATTTAACACGTGTAAATAGTCCGTGCTCACTATAAGTGATCAAATGATGTCCTCGCAAAGATGCAAAGCGAATATCCAATCTTATAATCGTTCCATTCAAATGTTGTCCTTGGAATTCTGTGTATGAGATAAATCTGTCAAGTTTAACAGGTTTGACCTGACCGAAATTTTCGCCCGACCTTAGAACGAAATGCTATGAGTTCCGAAAAGAATGGTGTGCAGGAATGGCGTCAATTAATTCAGAAAACCTATTCATAATACACATGAGTTTTATTGTCGGCTACTTTACCGTTTTGCTTATCAAAGGTTTGTTTCTAAAGGGTAGTTTTTACTATTATTACGGAGGTGCCTCCTTAAAATCTCAATTGTCCTTTTACAATTTGCCATCTCAGTTTTGTTTTGAATTGAGACGATTTTATTGTGCGGTTTACAATCGGCCTTTGTTATCGCCGCGATAACTAAAAAGAAAGCTAATAAATAGATTACACAAATTTGGTGTAAAACAGGAAAATCATTGCATAGGAAAAAAAGACATTGTGGAAGCAACTGCAAAACAAAGCTACACTATTAAATAATGGGCGTCTGCAGGTGTGGCATGGTGTTGAAATTAGTTGTATAATTTTATGTTTCTAACCATTTCACTGGTTCGCGCTCCGTTTTCCATCAATACCAATGCGCAATTACCTACAAAACTGTTTGTCTGTGATCTAAACATCAACTCCAATTTTTTGTTTCGTCTATATATAATATTGGACACAACAGACTTCAAGAGCGAGCAGGTGAGCATATTATAATTAGTGAAGCCAATGTTCCCACAGAGATGTCTCCGCTGCATCATTATCGCCATTGCTTCCATTTAGATTACCATAATTGAGCAATAGTGGCATAATCAGCAGACCCTTCCGTTGTGTCTTAAAGTACTATAGGCATGTCAAATATTATATGCTCGTCAAAGTATGAGGATGTTGTTTGGGGACTAATACTCAGCTCCTGCACACTTTCTACCTGCAAATTGACGTCGACAGATCTGCTACCGGTGGCGCCAATGATGCAGCAGGGTCTTCTTATTGGGAAGTCTGGACGTGGCGGCCTCCTCCTCCTGCGGGAAGCATTATAATTTAGAAAGCAGCGGCAGGGGCGGCGGTGGCTTCTTGAATCTGCTTGGCAGTGGAAGAGAGTGGCAGTAGTGGTAATGAAGAAACGGATTCGGGAAAATTCAAGTAAGCATAGGGTCTTTGATGTTGAAAGCCGCCGTGTCATAAGCGCGAGCGACTATTTCAGGGGTGGGGAATGTGCCCAGTCATATCCGATACATTTTTCCAGTCTTTTGAATCTCATATACCCATCAGCTGCTGAGCGTAACTAGAAGTTGCGTTAGAAGTGGACTGCCAAGTAGGACGTTAACCCCCAGACAGTCTCCATCCACCTCTTCGTTAACCTTTCAACGGTCCCCCACCCGTCTGTTACCGTTTTCCTGACTGTTTTTTCTACTTTAGTTGTGGTTGTCCCGGACCCACCATCCCAGTCTCGATGAATGTTAATAATCAAGCAAAATCGAATTTCAGTTTTCATTATTTCTCCCCTTCCCGACTTTCCCTTTCTCTTTGTGAGCTTCATTGCCCTCGTCCTCTTCATCACCATGATTGGGTAGATAGTTGCCGACCTTTCTATTCTTTCGTTGAAACCCACCTATTGAGACTTTGCATATTTGATGGAGAATATGGTCATTTTAACCAAGCCCCAGTGGATGGCATTGCAAATAGTAGAATAAGTAGCCCGCAATAGGTAACCATTGCACCCTTTGTTGCTAGGGTTTTAAGGTTGTTCCTTTTTGATATGTGTGATATTGATGAGAAGGGCATCTCAGTTTAGTTTATGTAATACATTTAGGGTTTATTTTATGCTGACTATATTGTTGATGCCTTGAAGGAATTAATGATTCTTTAGCGCATAATCATTTATTCATCAAAATCATTTTCTACATTGTTATCCGATGGAGAATATGGTGATTTCATCCAAGGACTAGTAAATATCATTACGAATGGTAGAAGTAGTGCACAATAAGGAAGACATTGTGGCCTTTGTTGGTAAGGTTTTTATGGTTGTGCCTTTATGAGATGTACGATATTGATGAGAAGGACATATTGATTAAGTTTATGCAATACATTCGGGGTTTATTTTATGTTGATTATATTATTGACGGTTCGAAGGAATTAATGATTAATCATGTCATAATTATTTATTGAACACATAATCATTGTCTATATTGTTGAAAATCTAACCCTTGAAATTAATATTAGGTTTGGGATTGTTTGACTGTATTGTTAATTGCTTGAAGGAATTAATGATTACTTAGGATGTAATCATTCATTCAATGCATAATCATTGTCTGTGTTGTTGAATGTTGACTATATGGCATACTATCAGTTGACTATATTATTGTATGCATTGAAGGAATGAATTATTTCTTGGGTCTAATCATTCAATCCATGAAAAATTATTATTTGCATGCATGAATATCCATTCTTTGAGCATAATATCAGTTAGGTTTGTTTTATGTTAAGTGTGTTTTTCATTGTTTGAAGGAATAATGATTTCTTAGGGCATAGTCATTCACCCAAAGCGTAATTATTATATACATTACTAAATATCCAACCCATGAGTATAGTATTAGTCTACAATTGTTTTGTGCTCACTATATTGTTTCCTGTTTGAAGGGATTAATGATTACTTCGGGCATCAACATTCATTCAACCATAATCATTATCTGCATTATTGAATATCTAACCCTATAGCATAATATCAGTTTGGGATGGTTTTATGTTGACTATATTATTTACTGCTTGAAGAAATTAATTATCACTTAGGGCATAATTATTTATTCAATGCATAATCATTTTTTGCATTACTAAATATCTAAGCATAACATCGGTCTCAAATTGTTCTATGTTGATCGTATTATTTCATTTTTAAAGGAATTAATAATTACTTAGGGCATTGTCATTTAGTCAATGCATGATCGGTGTCTATATTGAAGTAATCAATTATTAGTTAGGGCATTTAATCATTTATTCAATGCATACATTATTGACTAGTTTGTGTAATTAGGATATACTACATATAATTCAATGAGTGCATATGAATTGAATGCATAATCATTGTTATATATGCTACATATAAAGGAATTTAAACGATATACCTTTTTATTCAATCTAAACACTATTCACACAAAACTCCAACTCTTTTTCCAAAACATTAATTTTTTCAAGCAATCAACAATAGCGTCAATGGCTGTTTTCGACATGGACTACCATGATGGATGTTTACCCTTGCTGGTCAGATCCATTTGCCATCAAATCTATCCCGATTAGTTGGGCATAGACACTATCTTTTTCCTTAGCCATTGTTGTTTACATTAACATCGGGTTTTTGCCTTAACTATGATTATTAAGGTGTTATTGGGCCCTATCAACATAGTCACCAGGAATGTTAATAATCAAGAAAAAGTAAACATTAGTTTTCATTATTTTTATTCTCATACCCATTTCTGATTTTAGTTGCCCTTGACCTCTTTGTCAGCATGACTAGATAATTGTCAAAGGATTTTCATGATCTTTCCATTATTAACTTGATAGAATTATGAACAAAGATAAACACAATAAGTTTTCTACAAGATTTTAAACTAGGGTCTAAGTTAAGAGAAACATAACATTAAGAGAAAAATAGTACTATGTTATCCACCACCTATGTTCATTTTATCCATCAGCAACAAGATATGAAAAATGATAAACATAACAAGGATTTTGCAAGCCCACAAGAAACACTTATATTGGGTACTGAGTTAAGAAAAACATAATATTGAAATAAAAATACTATTATGTCAAATAGGCATACCATAAGGGGTTCAAGCAATCATCAATATAGTCAATGGTTTTCCGTGATCTTTTTACTATTAACTTTTATCAATAAAAATAAACATAACAAATGTTTTTGAAGCCCAAAATAAATAATTTTACATGCCCATCATTCACATTAGCACAATTAGAAACGAAGAATAGAGGAGCATTATGTTGAATGTATTATTGATTGATTAAAGGAATTAATGATTAGTTAGGAAATAATTTGTTTTATGTTGATTGTATTATTGCCTTGTTGAAGGAAATAATGATTACTTAGGGTATAACCATTCATTCAATCCATAATTTATTTAAATTATTTTTATAATTAAAATATGATATAAAGCATTCATTGAATGCATAATTCATTCAATGTTAGTGATTATTTAAAACATAACTCGCACTCCTATACTCTACCTCTTACAATAAGACTCTAAGCACATGAAGAATTATAATAAGGCATGATACTATTATAGTCAAATATAAAATTAACAAGCAATTAGTAGGTATTACAATAGTGCATTAGTACATATGAAATTATACTTGCTTAGTCAAGTATAAAATCAATGTATTGGTTTCCAGTTATACACCTTTAGGATTCAGCCTTGCACACTTTAGAAAATGGTAGATAAAGATGATAAACTTGAATTATGTCTTTATATTTGAGGAAATGTTTAACATTATAATAACTGAATACAGACAATGATTAGAAGACACTGACAAAGGGTATAGTTAGTTCCCTACTACTTTTAGCTTTGCCTTAACCAAGATGAGAGGACTTATGAGTAGTTTAATCACAAGGAGGAATACTAAAATTCAATCTCTATAAGATTATTGATATACACACATTTGATCAAAGCATGACCAAACTTGCATAGTCCACTCGAGAATAGTTGTCACATAGACAAAGAAAATACTTCTAAATTAGACACAAGCTACTAAAGGCAAATAAAAATGTGATTGTAATCTTCATTTTTACATAAATTTGTTGACAACTAAGAGCCAAATGGAAGATTAAAATGCTATTATTCAAGGGCCAACTATAGACATATTTTAAATATACAACATTCATGCATGTGTAAGTAAATAACACATGAAACATTTAATAGCATGTATTAGTTATAGGGGTAGGACAGGTCGGATGAGTTAGGTATATTTAAATGAGAAGTGATGGCTCTCAACACAAGAAATTCTTTAAGATTCCATGTTGTCATTCATTCTAAAACATAAAATGTTGAGAAACAAGATAAGTAAACTATCAAGAATGATTTTTATTTATTAATATAAATGCAATGCAAACACTCAAATGACCCTTGAGATCTCTAAAGCATACACTACAATTAGATCCTCAAGCACATTCTCTTGTCAACTCCATAAAAGTCCATAGTGTTCTTAAAAGATCATCAACAAGACATTCCCAAATCATAATGAAAAAAGGAACTTATAACCTAAGTTTAGGTCCAGAATGACTATCATTAAGTGACATAAAATTAGATACCCAATCAATTTTGCATGAAGAATGTGCCATTACATTTCATTGATAAGAAAGAGTAGAAATCATAGCTAGTTTCCATTAAATTGAAGGTAAATATGCATACATCTATGTTCACAATTTTAACATAATGAAAAACATGGTCGCCTTGTTCTAAAACAAAGGAGACATATAAATGCTCTTAGAGTTTGCTAATGACTATGCAGGTATAATCACCTTAGCAATAGAGACAAAAACACACATCAAAAATTTAAAAATCAAAAAGCCTCTATAGAGAGGAGATTTTATAAATTAAAAAAAGCCTAAAACCCCTAAAAAGAGCAAACCCCTATAAAGAGAACAAGCCCTCTTTACTATACAAATTTCTCATCTAGAATATTCTTAGAAGATATTCCATCTAGAAGATGCCTTTGCATATGTTTGGAAGCTCATGATCTGCAAGGTAGTCATTCTGGTGATGCAGTTGTTGAAGTGATGATGAGATTTTGATTCTACCCAATTTGAAGTTTGTTGCATTTCAGTTCGAGGGAACATATTCCTCCTAAGTGCAAAATAATTTCTTGTCTTCTTCTGCAACTATTTTGCCTTTTTCTCCAACTAATGATTACCCTCTCAAACTGAAAATGACATGCCAGCTGATGATAGGACTACCATTTTCATATTTTCTCATCTTTTTCTGAGGAAATGTTTTATTTTCAGCAGGGTTGCACTTCTTGGGTTTCCCATAAACACTAGGTGCAATCTTGTTTTTTGCATATAAGGTTGTGCAACAATTTGAATAGCTGCTTTATGTTAAGAAATGAGGCTATCCCAACTAGCCATTTTATGCATTGGGCTAGTCCATAGATATATTTCTAAAAAACATTGGTATGATGTCAAACCTGCATTTTTATATAGAATTGAGAATCCCCTGGTGGAATCATGATTTTGAGATGCAAACCTCTTCTTTTGGTATCTTCTCATTGCATTTTCTACATATTCATTTTCAATTCAAGAAAATCTTTCACCCATGTTGTCTTCCTTGGAAACAAAACATAACTTTCACATTTTTTTTCCTTTTGGCTTTGAAGGTCAACACTAAACTCAATGTTGACACGTGACATGTTTTCCCTCCATTTTGTTGTGGAAGGTTTTCGGGCTTCAGCTGCACTTTTACATTTCCTGGCTCCAATGGGATTTATGTGCACATTTGCACTTATTTTGTATTGGTGGGATTTATGACATTTGTTGCATAACTACATCTTACGGGCTTACAGAAGTCTACTGCATATTTGCACTTTTGTACGAGTGTAAAATACTTCTGCACCTCCGCAATTTTCCATCAAATCAACCCCATTTAAAAATTTGCATTGAAAATGGGGATTCATATTCCCAAGTGCATTTTTAAAACATTCACGGCTTCTCTTTTGACACCACTTGCCACGGGCTTTGAACATTCAAGTGCACCTTGCAAATTATACAAAACAAATTTTGCTATTACCATCTCCTTTAAAACTGCTGCTGCAATTGGACCACAAACCTCTGAAGCATTTCAATGGTTGCACCAAAGAGTAATATTCATCAAGGCATTAAGTTTACTAACATCACTTGGTATGCTACCTGGGAATTGTTTTCGAGCTAGATTTACTATCCCAAGATTATGGATGGCACCAATTTCTTGAGAAATAAAACCACTCAATTGATTGTTTGAAAGGTCTAGTGATTCCAAGATGAATAGTTTGTCACTATAGGAACTAATGATATAGCAGGGATGACTAGTAAAACATCCTACAGAGGAATGGTCTCTGTAAATGAATTCTGACTCAGATCAAACATTTCAAAATAATTCCCCAAAATCTGCATCATAGACAAATTCCCATATAACTTATTATTACCCAGCTGCAATGTCTCAATGCTATAAATAAATTTTTATGAAGGAATCTCTCCTAAGAAGCGATTGTTGTTGATAACAAGAATTCTCAAGTTCTTAAATGCAATTGAATCAAAATAAAGTCAGTTTCCAACAAATTGATTGTTGTTGAGATTTAGCTATTGAAGAGATGACCTGAGTCCAGACTCGGAGGATGATATCTGTCGAAGGGCTTTTGAAAGTTGGTTACTTCTAAAATCCAGGTACTCCACAGATTGTGGCTCCATGAGACCATTATCAATTGGGCAAGATAATTACAAATAAAGCTTGTGCAGGTCCCTGATCTTGTTAAAACCCCTAGACTCTTTATAGATAGATTATTTGTAGACAAATTGAGGTGCACTAAGGAGTTTGAAGGCAACAATGTCATCGGGGATTCTTTAATAGAATAATTTGTTAGAAATATCAGAGTACTCGAGGGTCGAGATAAAATGCAGCTGAGCATCCAACTTATCATATTTTAGAATTTCATCCGTAGCTCAATCGCATGCATTTTATGGATACTCGAATGCATGAAGCTTCTGGTTAATCAGGGATTTAGTTGCAAGGTGGATATGCATCAGAAGAACACTTGGAATTTATTTCCACTTTTTCCCTTAGGTCACCACTGAACCTATTGCCGACACGACACTTTTCACCTTTTGGTGGGATTTAAGACCTTAAACACACTTTTTCAATGCTGCGGGCTTTTGGACCTGACGTTCACATTTGTAATTTGAAAATGTGCAGGACATCCCCAAAACAACGTCATTCTTTATCTAAGTTGACACCCCTTTTTTAAACATTCATTATAGATTGACCGCGGACTTCGGAACCCTACCTGCAATTTGCAAATTACAAGTTAAAGTTGCAAATAATGTTGTATTCACCTTGAAAATGTCCGCTTTGATTTCCCTTCAAATATTTATGCCGATTTGAAAATTTCCGTGGTCTTCAGCTTTTAAATTTCCATATGGACATTAAAACCTTTGCTTGGAGTTAAAATAATCAGCGCTGGGCTTATCTTCGTGGTGCCATGTTGACACGGGCTGCAAACCTTTGTTTGCATATTGCAAATTGCAAAACAATGTTGCATTATGACTTTACAAATTCTGTCGGATCTCTGCTTATGCATTTCCTTTAAAACTTTCTACACATTTGGATTTTATTCTCCCACGTGAATCTCGACATATCATTGGCATGGAGTCAAAACACAAGTTTTGGTGATTCAGACATTTATATGAACTTTAAAAATTGGAAATTAAAGTTTTAAATCCCCTTGAAAACTTCCATGGACATGGACCATCTCTCTCCACCACAAAACTCATCAGCAGAAACATCTATTTCTTGTAAATTATTTGTGAATTAATTACCATCTTATCGGATAGTTCTGATGGATTGTAATGGTGTAAAAAAGCCCTATGATATCAGCGCTTTTTCCTTGCAATTCAACTTCATTTGTATCATCTGATGCATGATCCTAGAAAGTTCAAACCTCATTGTTTAGGACAAAACTATTGAAAGCCATCAAAATTGCCTTATGCTCTTTGAGGAATTGTGATGTATCAATCAACACCTCTATTGTTTTGAATGAATGTTTTAAATTATATAGATGTGATGAAGATAATTGATAGTGAGCAACTTCAATGAGAGATAGATTTCAAGTCCCCCTCCATTCTAGAACCAAAGTATTTCGCAATTAGGTTCATTTCTAACTCTATTCCTCCATGGACTCTATAATTGAAGCATGTTTAAAAAATATGAAAACGTTAATCATTAGTTAAAATGATTCTCATGGGATTTGCACAACACAATTACATAAGCAAATTTTTGTTTCAGGTGCACATTTTTTGGATTTATTTAAGGGGGAAATAATCAAAATTTTAGATAGTTACATCTCAAGAGAAAGGGCACAAATTGATGGAAAAGATTTAGGAACTAACACTGGCTCTCATATTGGGATGTACACCCCTTGTGGGTGTGCAAAGAATCCTAGAAAATAAGACCAAGTGCCTATCCCTTGGGCCACATAGTCAAAATTTTGGCAATTTAATAACAAACACCCATGAAAACTTGATGAGACAAGGACAAACCAACAAAAATAGATCAAGAGGATCTGAGAATGAACACACAAAAAAATAATAAAAGAACTATATAGATAAATCCCAATGCATAGGGGAAACAAGACAACAAAACCATACATTGTACATTACTTTACACAAACATGGACTTACTCAAGGGAATGCTTCATATGTCTGCCAATAACTGCTAGATCTTGTATTTGATTATCTAAATCTCTTAGTAAGAAAGTATGTCCCCAATTTTGAAGTCAATATAACAAGGACCCATCCACAAGGCATCACATTTTCCATGTTTGCCTTTCTCTTCATGTCTGATGTTCCAAAGGAAAACCAAATCACCTATTTGAAAAGTTATTGGATTAAACCATTTGTCAAATATTCTTTAGAGTCTTTCCTTTAAATTTATCTGTTTTTAATGAGATTGTCTTTTAGTTTCATCAAACTCAATAATCTGGTTCATTATGCTTTCATAGTGGTTAATATCATCCTCTTTTTCTAGTTGTTGCATGAATATATAGGTTTGAAACTATAGATTCATAGATAAAATATATTGAGCTCAATAAAAGAACTTAGAAGGGATATTACCTATATCTCTCTTAGGCATGATCCTATCATCCTACAACGCAAATTTCAGTTGTTCAACCCACCTTGTCTTGTTAGCCTCCAAAGTCCTAAATATTCTGAGCAAGTTCCTATTACTGGATTCTTCTTTCCCATTCCCATGAGGGTTATAATTGGAATCATAAATTAATGTAAGCCCATGTTATTTATATAATATTATCAAAGGATTAGCTTTAAAACTCATGGCATTGTCATCAATTATCTTGATAGGCACACCAAATCTACAAATAATGTGATTCAATATAAAGTTCATGATCACTTGATGTGTGGCTTTCTTTGTAGGGACCACCATAACTAATTTTGTGAGTTTGTCAATCCCAACCAATATCCACTTATGCCCAGTGCTTGATGCATCAGTCATCTCCCCAACAAAATATATTCCCCACTAACTAAAATGGCCTTTAATCATTATAGGATGCAAGGGGGGAGAACCAAAAGTTTTCAAACATCCATCAAAGTGTTAACATTTATTAATTTTTTTTACTTTTTATGTAACATAGTTGAATAGTAATGGCCTCTAATATCCATCTCTAAGAATAATATGAGTTGTGACTGTAGGTACAAAATGACCATCGCATACCCCAATAGGAAAGTCTTCAATTAAATCAGTAGTTTCTTCTTCTTCTAGGCACCTTAAGAGAACCCCATTTGGATTCTTCCATGATTGTCCATTTTTAGTCAATAGATACATTTGTGATACAATATTAAGAGTCCTCCTTTGATTCTTAAATAAATTAAGGGGATAATTCAAACTTTACAAGTAATAAACAATGTCCTTATACTACAAAGATATTTTAACTTGACTCAAACGATCATCAATATTGAAAACAATAGTGTTTACCTCCATAGCTTTAAAATTGGTCTTAGTAATTACCTTGGCTAAACCCACCTCTCTCATCAACTTGGTAGTTTGGATATCCATGTCATACTATTTTAGCTTGTTGACCCACTTGTACTTATTTCTTGGTACTTCAATCTAAGTCAAGTTGTCCTTCACCATTGTATGCAGAACATATGCATCAATCTTTTAACTCAAAATATAATGTTTGAATATTTTCTTAGCTTTCAAGAGGGTGAAGGCTTGTTTTTTCCATGATACCATAATTTGATCCTTGCACAACTTTACTAAATAAAGCTTATGGTTAGCTCATGACCACCATCTTTCTTTTGGAATAGAAAAGTAGCTACAATATTATGTGATGAAAGAGAGAATATTTAGAATTCCCTATTGTAATTAGGATTGGCCAAGATAGGGGCATATTTTAAGGCTGCTTTGACATAATTGAAATCTTGTATGGCCTTTTTCTCCCAATTGATAGTTTGGTCCTTCTTTAATATTGAAGTAATATGCAAAGTAATCTCTACAAAGTTGGACACAAACCTTCTTAGAAATTTTATTTGTTCAAAGAACGATTGAACTCCCTTCTTTGATTGTGGGATAGGAACTTTGTCAATGGCTTCCACTCGCTCTAGATCTATCATGACACCATCGTTAGACACTATATGTCCCAACAACTTGGCCTTTTCTTCCTCAGAGTGATATTTTTTTCGATTAAGGGAAATACCAAATTATCGACATCTAAGGAATACTATTTCTATATACTCAAAATGCTCTTTTATATTTTTAGAGTACACTGTAAAATCATCTTAATACACAACAATGAAATTGTTAATTACCCCTATAAAATTCATATCCATAGATCTCTAAAATATTACACCTACATTCATTAACCTGAAAGGCATCCTCATAAAAACATTAGTGCCCCAAAGAGTTGTAGGAGTATTGGCTCTCTCATATTTGTTTACTACAACTTGGTTATACCCTGAAAAAACATCTAATGTGGATAACTTTTATGATTTTGTAATACTTTAAAATAGGTTATCCATGTTAGGTAAGGTGAAATTATTCTCTAGAGAAGCTTTATTCAAATTTATAAAATCCACACACATGTGGATGTCACCATTCTTCTTTCTTATCAAGACTAAGTTTGTCACACATCATGAATACCTGATGGGTTAAATAATCCCATCGTCAATTTATTTAAATCTTCCCACGTTTTAGTGGCCAGGATGGGGTTAATAAGTCTTTATTTTTCCCTGAAAGGGTTACTATTAGGCTGTAATGGGATGTTGTGTTGAAACAAATACTCTCTATATGCTTTCAATTCTAAATAAAACCAAGCCAAGCAATCTTGATATTTCTTTAATAGTTACATGTAGTCTTTATTATCTTCTGCACTCAAGTGAGTACTAATCTAGACATTTTTTGGATTTTATTTAGATCCCAAATTACACTTAATCACATCTTTTGAGATAAATATATGACTCTAAACTCACTAATCCTCTTGGGATGGTGTTCGTCTTCAATTGAATGATATATTTCCCAAACAAGGTTTATTTCCCATCAATGTTTGGACCATGGATTCCAATTCTCTGATCTGATGTTTAAATTCCACTTAATAATAGAGAAACATTTTGATTTGATCATCATCATCATCAAAACTGAGCCAATGATGAATGTTATCTAGGACTGAAGGTCTAACAAGTACTTCCAATTCATATTGGCAATGAGTGTCCATATTTTCATTTTGATAAAAATCACCCAAACCTACAAGTACGTTAACTTATTGATTGAAACTTATATCATGATATAAAATATTAAAAACATCAAATAATTCTAATAAATTATATGCAACATTTATACATTATTTCAAGGTTTTATTTTTGGTGGCATAAGTGTTTCAGACTTATTTAACCACTAACATTGAATCACCCTTTACAATTAGACTTGTAATTCCATGTTCTTAAGCAATATTTAAACCAAGCAAGTGTGCCTCCTAATTTTTAATGTTGTTAGTGCACTCAAAACAAAACTTGAAAGAAAACTTATAAGACTTTTTATTGGGGGCATAAAAGTCACCCCATCTCTATTTCCAAGATTGGATCAAGCCCATCAAAAGACATTCTCCAAACATCATCAATTTATTTTTCATATCCAACATCAAGGAAAATATATTGTTTAATGTAATCTACGTTCCCAACAAAATCACCTAGCTCCACATCACCACCCATAGTGGAAGCTCATTTTATTCATAATAATATCCCCCCTTGAGAGGATCCACAACTACCACATCCATGCTCATAAATTTACTTGGATGAATTGCCAATTGTACTATGAACCTTTTAACTTGTCCAATAACTAGTAACTCTCTTGATTCTATGGCATAAAACATGTCAAAATCATATATTGTTTTTACTCTAAGCTCATTAAGGACACCCAAGGTCATCACATTAGAAGATGCTCTAGAATCAAACATATATTTATGAACAATTAAACCATTAATCAGCAAGGTAATGTAAAAAGGATCAACATCCATCTGACTTTCTATCAATGCATTCCCTAAATAAACCTTGGGGCTAGTTTTAATAATCTCATGTGACTCTTCATTATCATCCATGAGTGTTGGGGGTGAAATAATCTCATTGGTAGTAATTTTCTCATTAAATTCCAAATATTCAAATGCCCTCCTTATTTTGGTATTCTTAACAGCTCAATAAGTGGCATAGTGATTTTTAATTGACTCAATAATTGGGACATATCACACAAACTATACTAAGGAAGGGGAGTATTTGGAGGAAGGGTGACAACAGCTTCAGTAGGAATATGATCTTTTAAATTTAGAGTGGGAACATGATGGGATGAACTAGCACTCCTAATAGCACTTTTCAAGGGTGGATTTTACTGTACACCATTCATACCCTTAGGAATAATAGACAATAAAGTCTCATTATTCTTGGCTCGATCACATCTCTATTTGACAATTTGGGAAGTAGGTGCTTGTTTGGCATAAATATGGACTTCTTTGATTTTCTTAAATTATTTAGTTTTATCCCTGACCCTTGGATCTATAGGGGTGGTCTCTTGAGGAGAAGCACCTTTTTTCTTTCTTCTTAGATTCTATTATTTTTCTTTGATAACTAAAAAATTAATTAAAAGTTGCATGTCCTCAACTAAATCAAATCCCCCATCATACTTTTTAATCATCATATATATTAAAAAATTGAATTCATGATTAGGTAACTCATATGCTTGTGTCATTTTCAGATTAAAAAAATTAAATATTTGGGACACATACCTCTTTTACTGCACTTCAAAATTGATCAATGGTAGTAGCACTTAGTAATTTTATGGAGGTGGACATTTTAATTCAAAGGAGGTGATAATCAAACATCATAATATCATAATTTTTAGATTCATGCTTAGGTTATTTTCCATATTCATCCATTCCTTCAGTTGTATCATATGGAAGATGCGAGAGGAAGCATGTATCATATGAATCAATGTTAAGATCATAGTCTAGAGCATTAACCTTGGCATTCAAGAGATCAGGAACCTCTTTCTCACCTTCTCTATTCTAATTTATATCATTTCTTTTATCTTAGGTAGATCTCTTCCCTCTGTCATTATTTCTAATATGCAAATATTTTGGCCAAATTGTGTGACATTTATTTGACAATAGTTATCGAGGCTTTCATAATTTCCTCAAGGTTGGTAGTTTTATTAGATGAGACTTCTTAGGATTAATAAAATCTACATCAACACTTTTGTTTACAGGTTTCCCAATATCTTTTATATTATTTTTAATTTGAATGGCCATGTTAAATACCAACCTTAGATTTATGGGAGCTTTATCTCTCAATTATTAGGTTGCTTTATTATCAAATGCATCATTGTATTTGATAAAACGCACATAATCACTTGGCCTGATGTTATCAAGAAATCTCATCATAGTCTTATTAAACTTTGTATTGAAGTCCTGCACATATTCATTTGGGTTCTTCTATATGTTTTCAATTTTTTCCACAAGAAACCATGGATCATCTCTATCACCATATTTTATTTTGAATACATTCTTCATTTCTTCCCATGAATCTATGCATCCACTGGGAAGAGAACTGAACCATTCATGTGCATCATCTTCAAGTTAGTGCATAAAATGTTTAACATAAACATCCTCATGCTTAACCTCATACTCTTCAATTATATAGTTAAAATCCCTCAAATGTTGATCTCTAGTCATTACACTATTGCCTTGAAACTTAGGGAGTCAATTCCTTACCTAACTTGGAACTTTATTGGAGTAACACTCCATTTCATCAAAATTGATAGGTCTGAATCTAGAAATCTTGAATGTAAGACATTCATTTTCATCTTGATCTCTATGCCTCATTATTGTTTCTGTGGTGGGCTCAAGATTAGATCATTAAGGGTTGTGAGGGTATGAGTTAGGTGGAGTTGGGAGACCAAACCTAGGAGGAGATTCATCTTGTTGAGAAGATGTTGGGTAATAAATAAGACTATAAGTCTCTAAGTTATTATGAGAGTTGTTATAATCTTCAATCAAAGTAATTTGAACAAAAATAAATTTAGGTGTACCAAAATTATGGTGTTTTAGACACTCCTTTCCTACATACTGTCTTTAAATTCGCCTCCAAATTTTTCTCCTCCTTCTATGATGAACACTTAACTAAAAGACAAATTGATTTGATGAGTCACTAGTGAAAGAGGATCTCAGTTCTTCCAGTTCTGTAAATGAGAGAACACTCAAAATTGAATCAATTAAAATGGGCATTGATCTTTAAAAACTAGATAAAACATTGGAGTCAACACTAGAATAAATCTTCTATGATAAAAAAAAAATTACAAAAAAATAGTGATACATTATGAAATTACACTTTCTTAACCTCAAATTTTAAATATGTGAGAGGTCAATTCATCAAATATTTTGAATACCAAGCAAATATTTTAGTTGCATTAATGGCCAAACTAGCCTTTGAATCCTTGGCAATGGTTCCAATCACAATGACATCCAAACTAGCCTTTCGATCTATAACAATGACACCAATCACATTGATGGCCAAACTAGTCTTTGAATCCCAAGCAATAGTGCCAATCGTGTGTTGGTTCCTAGTTGTATACCTCTAGTATTTAGCCTTCCACACTTGAGAAAATGACATAAAAAATATAATAATCCTGAGTTATGTCATTATAGTCAGGAAAGTGTTTAGCATATAGATAGATTGAACACAAACAATGATTGGAAGGCACCAACAAAAGGTGTAGTTAGTTTCCAACTACTTCTAGCTCTGTCTAAACTAAGGTTAGAGGACCTACCGAGTATCTTGATCATAGGGTGGAATACTATAGTTTAATCTCTAGGGTATAATTGTCACACACATATCTAATCAAAGCATTACCATACTTGCATAGTCTACATGGGAAGATTTTTCACATAGGATAAGCCAATGCTTCGTAATTAGACACAAGCTACTAAGGACAAATGGAAATGTGATTGTAATCTTCACTTGTAAAGAAAATTGTTTATAACTAAGAGCCAAATGGAATATTACAATGTTATTCTTCAAAGGCCAATTATAGACACAATCATGCATTTGTAAGTAAATAATACTTGAATTATTCAATAACATGTACTACTTCCAGGGGTAGGAAAAGTAGGATGAGTTAGGTATATTAGAATGAGTTGTGGCAGTTCTCAACATAAAGAATTCTTTAGTTTTCCATGTTATCATTCATTATAATACGTAAAAGACTAAGAAAAAAATAATAAAACTATCAGGTATGATTTGCATTCATTAATACTAATGCAATACAAAATTCAAATGACACTTAATATCTCAAAATCATACACTGAAAGTATAGCTTCAAACATTATCTCCTATCAACTCCATAAATACAATGTGTCCATAAAATATCATCAACAAGACATTCCCAAATCATAATGCAAAAAGGAATTTATAATCTAAGTTCATTTTCAAAATAAATACTATTAAGTGACATAAAACTAGATACGTAATCAACAATGCATCATGAATGTGCCATTACACTTCATTGATAAGAAAGAGAAAAAAACATAGCTAGTTTCCATTAAAATAAAAGTAAATCTACATACAACTATGTTTAGAATGTTAACATGATGAAAATCATGGTGGATTTGTTTTGAAAAAGGGAGACATATAAATGCTTTTAGAGTTTGATAATGACTGTATAGGTGCAATCACCTTAGCAATAGAGACAAAAAAATAGTAGAAATTTAAAAATCAAAAAGCCTCTATAGAGAGAAGATTTTTAAAAGTTGAAAAATCTTAAAACCCCTAAAAATAGCCAAAACTTGTAAAGAGGACAAACCCTCTTTACTTATACAAATTTATCACCCAAAATATTCATAAAATATGCTACATCTATAAGATGCCTTTACATATTCCTATAAGCTCATGCTCTTCAAGGTAATCATTCTGGTCATGTGTTTGACCAAGTGATGATGAGATTTTGATTTAGACCAACTAGAAGTTTGTTGTATTTGAGCTTGAGGGAGAATATTCTTCTTGAGTGCAAAACATACTTTTGTTTTCTCATCATACCATTTGGCCCTATTATCCAACTAATCATTGCCCACTCAAAATGAAATTGATATGCCAGCTAATGATCTAGATATCATTCTCCTCTTTTCTCATACTTTTGTGAGGAAATGTTCTATTTTCATCAATTTTTCACTTCTAAGGTGTCCCATCAGCACCTGGTGCATTCTTATTTTTTGCATTTTTATCAAAAGAAAGGCTTTGCAACACTTTAAACAATTGTTTTTTCTTCAGAAAAGTGGCTATTTAAACCAGCCATTTTGTCCATTGAGCCAGTCCATAGACATATTTCTAAAAAACATTTGGTATGATGCTAAGCTTGCACTTTTCCTTGAAATTAAAAATCACATAGTGGAGTCATGATTTTGAGATGCAAACCTCTCTTTTTGGGATCTTCTCATTGCATTTCATGTATATTAATTTTCCTTTAAATAAAATATTTCACCCACATTGTCTTCCTTAGAAATGACACTTATCTTTCACCTCATTTTTACCTTTTTGATTTGAATTTCAACTCGAATCCCAATGTTATAACGTGGTATAGTTTCCCTCCATTTTACCTCGACAAGTTTTCAGGCTTCAGCTGCACATTCACATTTTTTGGATCTATCAAGATTTATGTGCACATTTGCACCTATTTTTTCTTAGCAAGATTTATGACCTTGATTTCATATCTACATCTTATGGTCTTACAGAAGTCTATTGTATATTTTCACTATTTGGATTGAACAAGACTCCGGACCCCATCAACACTTTCGCAAAAGTACAAAATTCTTATAAACCTCTATACTTACCCATCAAATTGACCCACTTTAAAATTTTGTATTTCAAATGGGGATTCATATTCCCACATGCATCTTTAAAACATCCATGACTTCTCTTTTGACAACACTTATCATGGGCTTTGGACATTCAATGACACCTTACAAATTACACAAAACAAATTTTGATATTTCCATCTCCTATAAAACTTTTGTTGTAATTAAACCATAGACCTCCAAAGCATTTCAATGGCTGAACCAAAGAGTAAGATTTGTCAAGGCATTAATCTTAATAACATCACTTGGTATGCTACCAGAGAATTGATTTCTATATATATTTAGTGTCTCAAGATTATTGATGGCACTAATTTATCAATAAATAAAACCACTCAATTAGTTTTTTCTAAAGGTATAGTGACTTGAAGGGTGATTAGTTTGTCACTACAAGAATGAATGATACAACAGGGCTGACTGGTCTAACGTACTATAGAGGGACGTTCCTTGTAAATGAATTCTAATGCAAATCAAGTATTTTTAAATAACTCCCACAAATTTGCATCAAATACAAATTCCCATATAACTTGTTATTACCTAGCCACAATGTCTCAATGTTGTAAATAAATTTAATTGAAGGAAGCTCTCCTAAGAAGTGATTATTGTTGATATCAATAATGTAGAATTTTTAAATAAAATTAAATCATAGCCATATATATGCAATATTCATAATACAGAAGAGATAAGAGTTGCAAAAATAAAAAATACTTCTTCTTCAAAAAATTGGAATCATTCTCCTCCTTGAAAATAAAGATCAATTACAATGTATTAATAGAATTGCATGTGAACATGCTTTTCTAATTATTGAATAAAATATTTTAAATTTATCTAAATAATAATTTGCATGTGATAGCAACTAAAACTAACTCTAGTCTTTCTAAGGCTTAATTTTTTCTAAAAAATATATTAACTAAAAATTGACTAACTGTCTAAATTTAGCTCCACAAAAAACTATTCATGCAAACTAAATTTACACTAATAGAACTGAGTGAACTGCACTTCAACATCACTTTTCAACATACTACCCCTTGATGCTCAGTGGGCTCATAATTTGATCTCTAAGTGTCAAAAACTGATCTATTGCAACTACTTTCATGAAGATACTGCCAATTGTTCTTTAGTGTTGATGTATTTCAATTCTACTACCTTCATCTCCACTAAATCTCAGATAAAATGATGCTTTAAATCAAAATGGTTTGTCCTACTATGATGGATTGGATTCTTGGCCAATTTAATAGCACTAATTTTATCACAAAAAATAACTATGGGCTGAACTTGAATCTCTCTAATTTCTTCAAGAAGTTTTCTAAGCCATAATGCTTGTGTCCCTACTGAAGTGACCAAAACATACTCTGCTTATATAGAATAAAGGGCAACTATACTTTGCTTCTTTGAGCTCCAAGTAATCAATCTAAAACCAAAAGAAAAACAATTCCCAGATGTTTAATTTTGGTCATCCAAACTACCTCCCCAATCAGAATCACTAAAACCAACAAGATTGAACCTTTTAGAAGTGTAGTAATGAATAACAAAATCTAGAGTGACTTTCACATACCTCAAAATTATCTTAGCTACCTTCATATGTATTTATGATGGATCTGTCATGTACCTAGAAATATGTGAAATTGAATAAGCAATATCAGTTTTTGTGTGAGTTAGAAACATTAAACTTTCAACAATACTTCTATAGGCTGTCTCATCAACTCTTTCAACACCATCATCTCTACACAACACAACTCCATGAGCAACTAGAGTGGAGTATGGTTGACAATCAACCATATCAAGTTTCTTCAACATATCTTTAGCATACTTTGTTTGACAAATGAAAATTTTATTCTCACTTTGATAAACCTTCATTCCTAAAAAATATTTCATAAGGCCTAAATCTTTCATCTCAAATTCATTCATCATGAAAACTTTGAATTTATCCTTCATCATAGAACTGCTACCCATATACAACAAGTCATCAACATACAAACTTACAATCAGAATATCATTGCCTTCTTGTTTGTAGTAAAAGGTAGGTTCACTTTTACTTCTTTGAAAGCTATTCTCTTGAAAATATCCATCAATCCTAACATACCATGCTCTTGGTGCTTGTTTGAGGCCATACAAAGCCTTATTTAACTTGTAGACATGATTTTCTTTTCCTGTACTTCAAAACCTTGTGGCTATTTCACATATACTTCTTCTAAGTACCCATTCAAGAAGGCACTTTTCACATCCATATGATGGATGCTCCAATTCTTTTAAACTATTAATGAAATCAGCATTCTAATGGTCTCTTATCTTTATTCTGGTGCAAATGTCTCTTCATAATTAATGCCATACTTTTGTGTGATGCCTTTAGCAACTAATCTCGCCTTATGCCTTTCAACACTTCCATCAATGTTATACTTAGTCTTGTAGACCCATTTGGTTCCAATCTTCTTCTTGTCATGTGGAAGCTTTGTAATCTCCCAAGTGTCATTCCTGTGAATAGAATCCATCTCTTCTTGCATTGCTTTCATTCCAACCTCATTAGTATATGCATCTTCAAAACATGATGTTTTAAAATCAGCCTTGGTAAGTAAAGAAAAATTTAGTGTCTCACCACTTGGATTTTCTTCATGTGCTTGATTTGAAATCCTTTGATAAATGTAACTCAATCTTCTTACAATCCTTGTAGAACTAGGACTTGAATTTGGACATACACTTAGAATTGAACAACTAGATGAGGGGTTGCTTGGTGGATTTGTAGCACTTAGAATATAAATATTAGTGGGATGTACATGATCAATGTCATCCATAATAAATTCATTTAAAATAGATTTTAAACTCTCCATATGGCTTTTTTGATGACCATAAACTTCCCCTTCATCAAAAATCACATCTCTTGACACAATAAGCTTATTAGTGCGAGGATTATATAACCTATAAGCCTTACTTTCCTCACTATATCCAACAAAAATACATGACTCACTTTTGGGATCTAATTTTTGCCTCTTTTGATCAGAAACATGAACATAGGCTAAGTAACCAAAAACTTTGAAATTATTAACATTTGGCTTTTTCTCATACCAAGCTTCATACCGAGTCATCCTGTCAAGTGCACTAGTGGGACTCTGATTGAGAATATATACTACTATAGCAATTGCATCTCCCCAAAATGAATTACTTAATCCCTTTTTTTGTAGCATGCTTTGTGCCATCTCCACCACTATACGATTCTTCTTTTTATCTACATCACTTTGTTGAGATGTGTATGCAGTGGTGAGTTGTCTTCTAATGCCATGCATATCATAATAACCTTGAAAGGCTTTTGAAAAAAATTCTCCTCCATGATCAGTCCTCAGCATTTGATTATGCACCCTTTGTCATTTTCTACAAGGGATCTAAACCTCTTGAATGTCTCAAGAGCTTCACCTTTGGTCCTCAAAAAACAAACCCAACACTGTCATGAGTAATCATTAATAAAAGTAATGGAATATGATGACTTACCCAAACTCTTTGTCTACATAGGACCACAAATGTCTGAATGAACTCACTTCCTTATTCTCTTCAACCTTAGGTAAACTAGAAACTAATGCTTTTGATGTTAGAATCTTCAAACTATGAAAATTTAAATGCCCATACCTAAGATGCCACAGCCAACTTGTATCCTTATATGCCATATTGACAAGGTTCTTGTTATGTTCACCAAACTTCAATGGAAACATCCTATTCTTTGTCATAGGCACAACTGTTACCACCCTATTTCCTTGATTCTTATCATAAATTATACATTGTTGATTTTCAAATACATCTTTATAATTCCATTTTCACATAATTGTCCAACACTCAATAAATTTTGCTTTAAATCTTGAATGTAATGAATTTCATTATCACTCTTCATACCTTCTTTTGTATGGAATTCCATGGCTACTTTTGTAGCAACCTCCAATGATTTGTCATCACCAAGTTTAATCTTGGATTTAAAACTTTTAGCCATTATAGAAAAAAGTTTTTCATTCCCTAACATGTGGTTATAACATCCTGAATCTAAATACCAATCATCTTTAGAAATATTTTCAGCTTTGTCATAAGATAAAAATAAATTATCTACAGGATTCTCATCACCTTCTTGAGCATAATGAATACTTTTTAATTATTACCTTCTTGTAATCTACACTCATAATTAAAGTGGCCATACATATTACAATGATAACACTAGATATTTATTTTATCAAATCAGCCTCTACCTCTTCCTCAAAAACCACCTCTGCCACTATTTCCTCTTGAGTAATTCTGATTTTGACCTCTACCTTTGCCTTGATTACCTTTGATGCTACTATTGGCATCTTCATTCTTTGTGATTTGTAATTTGGAGGAAAAATCTTTCTCATCACTTTCTCCAAATCAATCTCTTAATCTTTCTTCATGAGACATCAAAGATCCAACTAGATGATCAAATTAAAGGGTAGACAAATTCTTGCTTTCTTCTATGATTATGGCAACATGGTTCCACCTTGGTGTGAAAGTCCTCAACACCTTTTTGATCACAACCTCATTTTTCAAAATTTCACCAAGTGTAGCCATCTTATTGACCACATCTTTTACTCTAACACAATAGGTACTCACACTTTCAACTTCTTACATCCTTAAATTCTCGAATTCTCTCTTCAATGTCTGTAACTTGACAACTTTGACTTGATCACTACCTTGGTAAGCTTTTTTTGGAGTCTTCCAAGCATTCTTTGTTGTCTTTGCTCCTACAATTTGTGAAAATAGGCTCTTATCGAGAGCTATTTGAATATGAAATAAGGCTTGAGCATTCTTCTTCTTAGCTATTTTATCATTTGTTGTGAGGGCATTCCAATCAGCTGGCTCTGCATAACCTAATTCAATAATCTCCCACAAATCTTTTCCTTTAAAAAAAGTCATCATTTTGATACACCAATAATCATACTCATTTCCATCAAATTCTAGAATGGGCAAGGAGTTAGAATTTGTTATGATAATTTTTTTGGTAAAATTCCAACTATTAAATCTTTAACCTAAAAGAAAAATACCTGCTTTGATACCAAATGTAGAATTTTTAAATAAAATTAAATCATAGCCAAATATATGCAATATTCATAATATAAAAGAGATAAGAGTCGAAAAATTAAAAAATACTTCTTCTTCAAAAAATTGGAATCGTTCTCCTCCTTTAAAATAAAGATCAATTACAATGTATTAATATAATTGCATGTGAACATGATTTTCTAATTATTTAATAAAATATTTTAAATTTATCTAAATAATAATATGGATGTAATAGAAAATAAAACTAATTCTAGCCTTTCTAAGGCTTTATTTTTTGTAAAAAATATATTAACTAAAAATTAACTAACTGTCTAAATTTAGCTCCATAAAAAACTATTCATGCAAACTAAATTTACACTAATAGAACTAAGTGAACTACACTTCAACATCACTTTTCAACAAATAACTATCAAGATCTTAAATGGAATTGAATCATAATAAAGCTAGCTTCTAACAAATATATTGTTTTTGAGATTTAGATAAGTAAGAGATAACCTGAGTTTATACTCAGTGGCAAACATCTGTGGAAGGGATCCAAAAAGTTGATTAATACTAAAATCTAGGTAATCCATAGATTGCAGCTCCATAAGTCCATTATCAATGGGGCCAAATAGTTACAAATCAAGCTTGCATAGCTCCCTAAGCTTGTTGAAACCCCGTATAATATTTTTAGAGATATTATTCGTCGACAAATTATGTTGCACTAAGGCATCTGAAGGTAACAATGGTGTGGAGGTTTCTTCCATAGAATAAATTGTTTGAAATATCAGAGTACTAAAGCATTGATAAAAAATGCAGTTGAGTATATAGCTTACCATATTTTTGATTTATTATGCAACTCAATTGCATGCATTTCATGGCAAATTATATGCATGAAGCTTCTACTTATTCAGGGATTCATATGTAAGGTGGAGATGGATCATAAGAACACCTGGAATTTATTTCCCCCTTTAACCTTAGGTCACCACTAAACTTGTTACTAACATGTGGAACATTTATCCTTTTTGTAGGAATTAAGACCTTACACAGACTTTTGTAATGCTTGAGGCTTTTGGACCTAACGTGAACATTTGCAATTTGCAAATGTGCAGGACATCCCCAAAACTCCACCATTCATTATCTAAGTCAATGCACCTTCTTAAAAACTTCATTATAGGTTTACCACAGACTTCGTAACCCTACTTTCAATTTGCAAATTACATGTTAAAGTTACAAATGTAATGTTGTATTACCTTGAAAAGGTCCACTTTTCTTTTTGTTCAAATATTTACACCTCTTTGAAAATTTACATGGTCTTAATATTTTGAATTTCCACGTGAACATTAAAACCTTTATGTTGAGCTAAAATAATTAGTATCTTCTTAGTGCCACATTGACATGGGCTACAGACCTTTGTTTGCATTTTGAAAATTGCAAAATAGTTTAGCATTATGACTTTGTAATCTCCATCAGGACATCTGATTTTGCATTTCCTTCAAAACATTTTGCCACATTTGGATTTTATTCTCCTACATGAATTTTGACATATCATAGGGTGGAGTCAAAACATAAGCTGTAGTGTTTTGGACATTTATATGCACTTTATAATTTGCAAATTAAAGTTTAAAATCAATATTATATTCCCCATGAAAGCTTTTACAGACTTCAATCACTCTCCACTACAGAATTGATCAATAAAAGCATCCATTTCTTGTCAAACTATTTATGAATTAGTTACCACTTTATCAGATAGTTCTAATAGACTGCAATGGTAAAAAAAGGCCCTATGATATGATCCCTTTCTCCTTGTAATTCATCTTCATTTGTATCATATGATACATGATCCATTGAAGAAGTTATGACCTCATTATTTAGGATAAAATTCTTGGAATCCATCGAAGGTGGCTTATGCTCTATAAGGAATTATGATGTATCAGTCACCATCTCTATTATTCTAAATGAATTTTTTACATTATACACAAGTGATGAAGACAACTAATAGTGAGGAATTACAATGAGAGATGGCTCCCTGAACCCTCTCGGTGACATAACCAAAGTATTTATCATGTAATTTCATTTTTGACTCTATTTTTACACAGAGATTGCAGTTGAAGTACGCTTAAAAAACATGAAAATATTAATCATTAGTCAAACTGAATCTCATGAGGTTTAAACAAAACAATTGTAGAAGTGGATTTTTGCTCCAAGTGATAATTTTTTAGGTTTCTTTTTAGGGGGAGCAATCAGAGTTTCAAAAACAAACTTCTCAAGAAAAAGGGCACAAATTATTCAGTTAAATTTGGACACTAACATTAGCTCTCGCCTAGGGATGTACATCCTAGATTCTTCCATGCCAGTATATTTTTAGTCAAGAGATAATTTTGGGATACAAGATTAAGAGCCTTCTTTTTATTATTTTCCAAGTTACGGGGACAATTGAAACATTTCAAGTAATAAACAATGTCCTTATACCATAGAGATAATTTAACTTGACGCAAAAAATCATCAATATTAAAAAAAATAGTGTTTACCTCCACTTATAAATTGGTCTCAACCATGAGATTGGCTAATTCCATCCCTCTCACTAATTTGGTAGTTTGGATCTTCATGTTGTACTCTTACAACTTGTTGACCCACATTCAATTCTTGATTGATACTTTAATATTAGTCAAGATGTCCTTCACCATTGTATTTAAGATATATACAATAATTTTTACACGCAAAATATAAGGTATGAACATTTTAATAGCTTTCAAGAGGGTGAATGATTGTTTTTCTATGATAGTATAGTTTAGTTTGGATCCTTGCATAACTTTACTAAATAAAGTTATGGGATTATCTTAACCATCACCATTATTTTATAGTAGAACAACATCTATAGTACTATGTGATGCAAAATATAATATTGGAAACTCCCCAATGTAATAAGAACTAGCCAAGATAGGGTTAGACTTCAAGGCTCCTTTGATTTTATTTAAGTCTTGTATGGAATTTTACTCTCATTTGATGAATTTTTCATTCTTTACAATGGAATTAATAGGTATAATGATCTTTATAAATTTGGACATAAACATTATTAAAAAGTTGATTTGTCCAAAAAAAAGTTGAATTCCCTTCGTGAATTGTGCGATAGGCACTTTGTCAATGGCTTCCACTATATATAGATCTATCATGACACTATACTTGGATACTATATATCCCAAAAAAAAATATTTTTGTATTCCAAAGTGACATTTCTTTGGATTAAAGGAAATACCAAATTCCCATAACCTAAGGAATGCTTTTTCTAGATGTTCCAAATGTTCTTTTCTATTTCTAGAGTATATTGTAATATCATCCTGATACACAAAAATAAACTTGTTAATTACCCTTGTAAAATTGACATGCATAGCTCTATACAATTTTATAATGACATTCATTAACTTAAAACACATCCTCATATAGACATAAGTGCCTCAAAGCATTGTAAATGTAGTCTTGGGTCTCGTAGATTCTTTTACTACAACTTGATTATTTCATGAGAAACCATCCAATGTGGATAACATATTTAATCTTATAATAATTTCAAATAGTTTATCCATATTAGGTAATGGGTAATTATTCTTTAGATAAGTCTTATTCAATTTTCTAAAATCCACACATAAGCAGATGTCACCATTATTCTCTCTTACAGGGACTAAGTTTGGCACCCACAATGAATACCTGATGTCTTGAATAATCCCACCATCCTTTAATTTATTTAATTTTTCATACATATTTTTGGCTAAGATGGGGGTAATAGGTCTCTAATTTTTCCTAAAATGTTTGCTATCAGGCTATAATGGGATGATGGGTTGAAACAAATCCTCTTTATATGATTTCAATTATGAATAAGACCAAGATAAAAAATCTTGATTCTTATTTAAAATTTTCATGTAGGATTTATTCTCTTGTGCACTCACGTGAATACCAGGCCAAACATTTATTGGATTTTACTTAGATCCCAAATTGCACTTAACAACAATTTTTGAGATAAAGAGATCTCTACTTTTAGTTTTGTTTGCTCCATCAAAAGATGCCTCTAAACTCACCAATCATCTTGAGATGGTGTTCATCTTCAAAGGAATGATTATTTATGAAACAAGGTTTCTTTCCCATCATAGATTTAGATTTTGGATTATATTTTTATGATTTGATCTTGAAATTCTGCTTCGTAATTGAGAAACATTTTGATTTGATCATCATCATCAAAAACTAGTAATAATGAATGTTGTCTAGGAATAAAGGTATAACAAGTATCTCCACTTGATATTGATAGTAAGGGTTCATATTTTCATTTTATAAATAATCTCCCAACCCTACATATTTTTTAGTTTCTTCATTGAAACATATATCATGATAACAAATATTGAAAGCATCAAAAAATGCTAACAAATCCCATACATCATTTATTTATTTTTTCAGCATTTTATTTTTGGTGGCATAAGCATTTCATACTTTCCGAACCAGTAACTCTGAATTACCCTTTACAACGAAGCTTGTAATTCCATGTTCTTGGGTAATCATTAAACTAAGTAAGTGTGCCTCATATTTTATATTGTTGTTAGTGCACTCAAAAGACAACTTGAAAGAAAACTTATAAGATATTTTATTTATGACATAAAAGACAACCCCAACTCCATTTATAAGATTGGATCAAGCCCCATCAAAAGATTTTCTCTGAACATGATCACTTTCTTTGTCATATCCAACATTAAAGACATTATATTCTTCAACATAATTTATGTTCCCAATAAAGTTACCTAGCTTCACATCAGTGTATGGACCTCATTTAGAGTGTGTCTTGGATCTTCAAGTACATGTAACATTGTAGTATCTATTTGAATATTCACCATCTTACCCTCTAAAGCAAAGGTGGCATAATACAAATCCATTTAAACCCTACAACCCATGTTCACAATCCATTTTATATCTAAACATCCCACATCCAAGCTTAAAATTTTACGAGGACAATCTATAACTACCACATCCATGCTTAAAAATTTACTTGGATGAGTTGCCAATTGAAATACCAACCATTTAACTTCTCCAATACCTAGTACCTCTTTTGATTCCATGGCATAACACTTGACAAAATTAAATGTTATTTTTACTCCAAGATCGTTAAGGACACTTACGGTCATCACATTTCAAGAGGCTCTAAAATCAAACATATAGTTGTGAATAATCGAATCATTAATCTATAAGGTAATGTTTAAATAGTCAACATTTACATTAATTTATATCAATGAAATCCCTAAATAAACCTTTGGGATTGGTTCAATAACATCATTTCATTCTTCATTATCATCTAGGAGTTTTGATGGTGAAGTAATCTCATTAGAGGTTGTATTCTCATTAAGCACCAAATATTCAAATGCCCTCCTATGTTATGGTATTATTATCATCTCAACTAGTAACATAATGATTTGTAACTGACTCAATACATGGGCCATATCACACACACTGTACTAAGGAAGTAGAGTATTTGGAAGAAGGGTGACAATACCTTCATCAAAAATACAATCATTTAAATTTAGAGGGGGAATAGGATGGGATGAAATAGTATTCCTAATATCAATTTTCAAGGGTGGATTTTGTCATACATCATTCATACCCTTAGGAATACTAGACAATAAAGGTTCTTTATTCTTAGATAGATCACCTCTCTATTTGATAGTTTGGGAAGTAGGTAGTCTAGAAGGAATATGGACTTCTCTGGTTTTCTTAACTTATTTAGTTTTATCCACTACCTTTGGATCTATAGGGGTGGTCTCTTGATGCTTACTTCATAGATTTTATTCTTTCTCTTGGGCAACTACAACATTAATTAATAGTTTCCTATACTCAATTAAAGGAATTCCCCCATCAGAATTTTTAATCATCATAGATCTTAAGAACTCAACTTCATGATTGGGAAATTAATATGCTTATGTCATGGTTATATCACAAAAAAATTCAAGAGTTAGGATAAATACCTCTTTCAATGTACTCCAAAATTGATCAATGGTAGTAACACTCAGCAATTCTATGGAGGCAGACATTTTGCTTTGAAGGATTTGATAATAAAACATCATAATCTCATCATTTTCAAAGGTAGACTTAGGTTTTTATGGATCTTCATCCATTATTTTAGTTGTATCACAAGGAGGATGGGGTAATACACATTTATCACACCAATCAATGTTAATATCATAGTCTAGAGCATTAACCTTAGCATTCAACGAATTAGGTACCTCTTTCCTAGCTCCTCTATTTTTATTTTTGTCATTTCTTTCATCTTGGTTAGGTTTCTTCCCTCTATAATTATCTCTAATATGGAAATATGATCTCCCTTATGCTTGATTCTAGTTTTGAGCTCTCTCCTTAGTAGAAGATCCATGAGAAATCCATTTTTTAGTTATATCCAATGTGTATGACATTTCCTTAATAGTAATTTCAAGGATTTCATAGTTTCCTTAAGGTTGGTAGTTTTATTAGGATACAACTTCTTAGGATTGATAAAATTTACATCATCCCTTTTATTTAGAGCTTTTTCCAAAACATTTATATTATTTTCAATTTGAATGGTCATTTTGAATGCTAGCCTCAGATATGTGGGAGACATATCTCTCAGGGAGTAGGTTATATTATTATCAAATGCATCATAGCATTTGATCGAATAAGTAGTATCACATGGATTTATATTATCAAGTAATCTCATAATTGTCTTATTAAGCATTGTATTTAAGTCCTACACACATTCATTTTGGTTCTTCTTTATGTTTTCAAATTATGATAGAAGAAACCAAGGATTAATTCTATTACCATACTATATTTTAAACACATTCTTCTTTTCTTCCCATGAATCTATGTATCCATGGGGAAGAGAATTGATCCATTCTTGTGCATATTATTCTAGTGTGTGCACAAAAAAATTAATATAGACATCCTCATGCTCAACCTCATAATAGTAAATTATAATGTTAAAATCCCTCAAATGCTAATGTGTAGTCACTATATTATTCCCCTAAAACTTAGGGATTCAATTCTTTACCTCACTTGGAACTTCGTTAGGGTGACCCCCATTTCATGCAAATTAATAGGTCCCAATCTAGGAGTCCTGAATGTAGGATGATCATTTTCATCCTAATCCCTATGCCTCATTATTGGTTTTGTGTTCGGCTCAAGATCAAATGATAAAGGGTTGTGAGGGGGTGAGATAAGTGGACTTGAGGGACCAAACCTAGGAGGAGATTCATCTTGTTGAGAAGGTTTTGCGTAATAAAAATGACTATAAGGATTTGAGTTATTAGGAAAGATATGATAATATTTAATCAAAGGAATTTTAACAAAAAGAAATTTTAGTGTACTAAAATTATGACGGTTTAGAAACTCCTTTCCTATAGAACTTTGTCCTTAAATTGGCCTCCAAATCTATCTCCTTCTATGATAAACTATTAATTTAGAGAGAAGATACTTTGATGAGTCACATTTTAAGGAATATCTCGGTACTTCTAGTTTTTCAAATGAGAGAACACTCTAAATTGAATCAATTAAAATGGACACTAATATTTCAAAACCAAATAAAATGTTAGAGTTACCAGTAGGATAAATATTATAGGATAGAAATGATTACCAAAATATAGTGATACATTCTAAACTTAAACTTTATTAATCTTAAATTTCAAATACATGAGAGGTAAATTTAACAAATCTTTTAAATCCCTGGTAATGGTGCCAGCTATGTTGATGACCAAACTATCCTTTAAATCCCCAACAATGGCACCAATCACATGTTGGTTCCCTATTGTAAACCTCTAAGATTCAACATTACACACATGAGAAGATTAAAAATAAATATGATAAACATGAATAATGTCATTATATCTATAGAAGGTTTTAGCATTTAGATAGACTGAACACAGACAATGATTAAAAGACACTGACAAAGGCTACGGTTAGTTCCTTTCTACTTCCATCTCTACCTAAATGAAGGTGAGATGACCAATGGAGCAGCTTGATCACAAGTATGAAAAATACAGCTCAATATCCATGGGATTATTAGAACACACATAGACACACACAACTATTTAAATAATAACCAAACTTGCACAATACACATAGGAAGAGTTATCACACAGACTAAGCAAATGCTTCTAAATAAGACACAAGATAATAAAATGAAATGGAAATGTGATTTTAATCTTCATTTATGTATAAATTTATTGACAAATAAGATCAAAATGGAATATTATAATTCTATTCTTTAAGGTCCAATTACAGACGCATTTCAAATATTCAACATTCATGCATCTATAAGTAAATAACACATGAAATATTTAATATGTATTATTTGTAGGTGTAGGATAGGTAAGATGAATTTTGGTGGCTCTAAATCAAGGAATTATTTATTTTTCCATTTTTTTATTCATTTTAAGATGTAAAACACTGAGAAATAATATAAGAAAACTATCATGAATTATTTCCATTCATTGATACCAATGTAATAAAAACACTTAAATGACCTTTGAGATCTCTAAAGCATACACTACAAGTAGATCCTCAAACACTTGCTCCTATTATATCCATAAATATAGGGTGTCCTTAAAATATCATCAACAATACATTCCTAAAACACAATGTATAATGGAATTTATAACCTAATCTCATGCCTATAATCACCACCATTAAGGTACATAAAACTAGACACCCTATCAATAGTGCATGAAAAATGTGTTATTATACTTCATTGATAATAATGAGTAGAAATCATAGCTATATTCCATTAACTTGAATCCAAATCTACATACATCTATGTTTAGAATGTTAACATGAAGAAAAGCATGGTGGATTTTCTCTAAAATAAGATATATATATATATATATATATATATATATATATATATATATATATATATATATATATATATATATATTATCTAAGAGTTTACTAATGACTATACAGGTGAAATCACCTTAGTAAAAGAGACAAAAACACATAGTAGAAATTCAAAAATCAAAAAGCCTCTATAGAGAGGAGATTTATGAAAGTTTAAAAATCTTAAAACCCCTAAAAATAGACAACCCTTATAAGGAGGACAAAACCTCTTTACTTATACAAATTTCTCTCCAAAAATATTCTTAGAATATGCTCCATATATAAGATGCCTTTGCATATGATTAAAAGCTCATGAATGTTATAAAAAATCCAAAATAACCACAAGTCAAACCTCTCTTGAATAAGATAGACCCTAATTACACCTTTGATTGGGGATACATTAGATAATCGATAAAATGACGAATATGGATCCTGTAAACCTAATAAGGGGATTTCATAACACAGTAATATAACTAGGGAGGCTTCCAAATCCTCCAGTCAAGTAAAATCATGTAATAACCCTAACTATGTCCTATGTTTTCATAGTTAGTATACTAATAACAAATAAAACAAAGAAATCTAATCTAGTTCTCACCAAATTTTGTGACATAAATGAAGGGTTGGTAAACATAAAATTAAACATGAATAAGAGAATCCAAATTAACCTATGTATAGGTAAGACCTTAATGCTTGGAGAGGAAGAATAATATTATTAAAAATCCATTACTTATGCTACTTATATCTACTAAAGAGAGGAACAAAGTTAGAGATACTTACCTAAAAGATTAACCCATCGAGACTCAATCTCTCCCTTGGCCAAAGGTGCTTCACAAGAGGTTATTATGTTTTATAAGTGTTGGGACCAACATACCCTCATTTATTGACAGTGAGACCATGGAGAAACCTTGAATTTTAAACATGAAAATTTAGTATGTTAAGATCATTTATAGAATTTAAAGATCATCCACTCTATTAAAGGGAGTATTGATTGGTTTTGTCTTGGATTTAATTTGGAATAAAATTTCTAATAAATGGTTTTTATTTCTCCAGTTACAGGTTCCATGGCATTTGTCCTACAAAATTTCATGTTTTAAAACCCTAGCTAAATCCCTCAATTGAAATTTGAATGTTGGCATGAATCAAATTGGTAGGAACTATTTTTAAGTCCATTTTAACCCTAAGGACAAAGCTCATGTTTTAAGCATAGTCATGTTTTTTTAACATATCTTAAACATAAATTAAAATGCTTGGTCCCCTTTATTATGTTTCCCCTTTAAAGGTTCCTTTGTAATCCTAACTCCTTATTCATTATGTAGGGTCTGTTTAATATCTCCTAACTTAGCCTAAGACTTTAACCCTAAGGCCCTATGGTATTTATTAATACTATCAAGACCTTAGTTTTAATGCCTTAACTTAATTATAGTTCCTTAAGTCCCCTTTTTATGTTATATTGGTCCTTTTATTAAACCTTAGGCTAAGGTTTTAATCATAAGGCCCTGATGTATCTATTAATACAAGTGAGACCTTAGTCTTAACAACTCAGGCCTATGTCATTTTACATCTTAGTGGTCCTAACTTAACTTCCTTGCCTATTTTAGGATCTAACATCTTACACTTTACCATGGTATTTGATCTAATGGAGCGAGGAAAACCTAAACTTCTATTTAAATAACTTACATCTTTGATGATTTGATGATTTATGTTAAGGCATGACATTTAATTGGATGACATGAGGAAAACTAATAGGATCCCACATATATACTATTATACCAATCACATTCAATACCTTAGATCATGATCAACACTTATTTCACTCTCATGAAGACTTGATATGATGGTGCGAGGCACAATTGAAAAGTGAAAGACTATTGAGGGCCCAAATGAGTGACAGTTAGTACCTTGACATTTGATATTAAAAAATAAATGGGTTCCCTACCCATAAAAAAGAGACCAATAAAAATAAATCTCCTAGATCATGATTGATTCTTGCCGTTTTAACATGGTTTTTGATCTAATGGAGTGAATTAAGTTCAAGATCTTGAGAGGCCCCATAGACATGCTAAGTGGCATTCTCACACTGAGTCATAATAATTTGATGAGATTAATATTAACATTTGTTCAACCATCATTTTACATCCATGAGGATGTATTTGATGACCATGTGACCATCAAATTTAAGCCCATCTAATTAAGAAACTTCATTAGCTTACAATTGACATTTGTGCAACCATCATTTGACATCTGTGAGGATGTATTTGGTGTCTATGAGATATTTAAATTTAAGTTGATGAATTATTATGATCAACGTCAAAAAACACTCCTAAATCTTGCTAGAAGGGTCAGAAAGAGATTTATAAACTAAGGGAAGTACTCAAAAAATCTTCAAACACTAGAAATATTATGTGTTATTGGACCATTGTGTCATCTTGACCCTTTGAGCATATTTTAAAGCCTTGACATAAATATTATAGACCAATGTTTACATTTCATTTATTAAACATGGCATAAACATTAACCTACAATATTTAAGTCATGGCTCCCTTGCATATAAATTAAAAAACTAAGGTATAAAACCCTTAGCCTAAGGTTTATTTCATGCTTAATAGGCAAAAAAAAACCGTAGCAAAAGGGACTTAAGCCTAATTTAGGATATTAGTAATGTTCTAAATAAATGTTTAGGCACCTCTATAGATTAACAACATGTGCTTTGTCACTAGATTTCAGTCCTATGATTTGAAAGCACCCAAAGACTTTTTAACAAGACCCCAAGAACCTATAAACTTGATGCATGGTAAAAGTACATTCAAGGCACTTCTTATAGTATGATCAAAGAATTCATGTGTTATCTATATATTTTAATCTAACAACGTGAAGGAACTCATCAATTTTCAAAAGATCATGAGCTTGCCACATTGCTAATGCTTGTTTGGCAAGTGACTGAACTGATATTTGTAGCATGGAGAAGCACTGAAATATGCCAAGTGTCATTACTATAGTGGTTTGTAAAAAAAGTAACCAATCACAAGAAAGGGCCTCGGTTACAATCAATGGCTTATGTTAACCTTGGATATTTATCCAATGAAGCAAAATAAAAGGGGCATTCTAAATGCTAATGGATAGTGTTCAAAAGGCATTTATGAAAAATGCCATGAAATATCTAAATCAGTGCCACATAAGCAACATGTAAAAACAAAAGGACAAAATAGAATATCTCATGGGCTCAAAAATTCAAATCTTTGAAAAAAGGTCCAAACCAAATACAAGGCATGTATAAGTGAGACTAGATAATTATTATCATTAAAGATCAAAAAATCCTAAACCCTAAATAAAAATGACTCAATTGTATTAATTCAATCATCATTCAATTAAAAGTGAGGTAAATTGTGTTTTCTTAGTGCAAAATATCTTTCATAGAGACCATTTTCTACTAGTATAAACAAATTCATAGAAATAGAGATAATGACAGCTCTATAAAATATGAAGAATTGGTCTATGCTCTTTTTGAAGATCTAAGAATTAATGCCAATCATAAAATAAGAAAAAGGATTACTATAGTGATCTAGAGGTATTATGACTTAGTTTTTGTCCAAATGGTAGGCCTCCATCATGCTATGGTAAGACATGGGGTACTACATTGCATCAAGTCCTTGCTCCTATTTTTGTTGACTATAGAATTGATAATGAATGGATCATTAGGGAAGGAAACTTGAAAAGGTTAGCATATGTTTCTTCCATAGGATTTTAAGGCTATTACAATCTTCCCACTCGCATGTATATTTATCCAAAATCAAGTAGTGGACCTCCAAACATGAGCTAGAATCTATCCGAAGACCTTAGTTTGCTTCAAAGACCCCATGTCTTTAGATTCTTTGAGGGTAAGATCCCTACCATCTTATTTAAGGAGGGAATTAGGGTAATAATGAACTTATTAAATTGATAATTTAGTTCCCATTCAACCACATATGTGAATAAATTCTGGGTCTCATATGTGCACTTCATGGTGGAGGAGAAACTCACTCCTCTAATAAAAGATTTAATCATTGTCTTCCTCATCAATAAATTTAATGCCATAGAAGTAAAGAAATTTATGAAATTATGCATGATGTCATACCTAATAGATGCCCTCATACCCTCTATTAATTTCCTAGGGATTAGGAATTGGTCACCAAATAACAAAGCCACTATTTCACACCACTACTCCAAATTCAATATTTTAAAATACAAGAACCACATGTAGTTCATTTATGATAGCATATATCCATCCATAGTTTAAGATGTCAAAAGCATTTCCATGCTTAGGTTCTACCCCCTAATCAAGAAGTATCCTGAATTAATTGGTGATATATGGAACTACCATGATTACATAATCATTAAGATTGAGGGGATTATGTCCCAACCTTGTAGGTTACCAGTGTATGTTGCTATCAAGATGGTTGAGCAAGAAATTACTTCCCAGTTCTTACATGGCATTGATGTCACTTATAAGGAAAATAATAAATTTTTACTCCACCCCTTCCCCATGATCATGAGGAAGAGCATATTATATGACTGGAAACAAGTTGAGACCATTGCTAGACATCAAGATTCATTTGGTTTTTAATTGGATGAACTTAAGATGTGGGATCTTAACATTATATTGGTTAGCCACTTGAAGCATAAGAATCTCCCAAACCCTAAGTATGCACATCAACTTGGTTCTCATGACACTATCTTTATCAAGGCTAAGAATTATGAAGAAGTGTTAACTAGGATCTAAGGACACAACATCAAGCTAGAGCACATGTTAGTCAAGGATGATAAACTATCTAGGGAAAGATGGAAAATGTATCCTTTACAATATGAATTTCTGCCAAGATCATCTAGGACAACCCAATAATAACCCTTGGTAGAATATCCACAACCCCAGCCCCAAGAGTAACATGAAAAAAGACAAGATAAACAACATAAGGGCAAAGAGAAAGTGGGAAAGGTGAAATTATAAGAGAGGCCTAGAGAGGGGACCCCATCTTCAAAACTCCCATAAAGTCCATGTTATCTAGTATAATATTTGGACATGATTGCTATATAACTAGAAGAGACACTTAAGGGTTCCCTTAAGGAGCTTTCAAATGCCTATGACACAGATAAGGAGGTGGATCCTGAGGAAGATAAAGGTAAATATCTTGTCCCTATGGTATCCATGGAGAAGACAAAAGTAGAGTTAGCATTGGCTCCTATGGGACTAATAAAAATACCAAGGTTAATCATCCATCACCCCATAAGTGAGGTAAATGTTTAATGATGAATTCCCTATTCATAAACCAATCATTCCTGACTGGTTCATTTATAGAAAACTACAAAATATCCCCTTTATTTCCCATTTATGGGCTATAACAAGAACTACTAACATTGAGATTCAAGATAACATGAAGCTATGGATAAGGGATATGATAAAGGAGTAGGAAAAAAAGAGGATTGTAGCCACCTAAGGACAGTAAGGCAAGAATGTGGATGCTCTAGGAGCATCTAGTAGCTCAAGTATGGAGGTCCTAAAACCTTATATATTTAAGGTGATATTTATTATTTCCCATTTTAACCCTAAAATAGCTAGGTTGGAGAGAATAACAATGAGGACAATAGTGGTTAGAACAGAGGAATTCACCTTTTAGAAGGTAGAACCCTTTGTGGTATTAACCCTAGTGGGAGGTTAGTAGCTTAATGAAGATGTAATTCATGAGGAGGATGTGGAAATTATAATTAAGGCCAAGTTTACCTAGGCTAAAGCTAGAGTCTAAGGCTTGAAGTAGAAGATCCTAAATTTGTAAAAGGAAAAGGAAAATTTGGAGACTCAAAATTTTTTATCGATGCCTAAATTGATGACCAAGATGCTTGATGAGTTATTCTATGACATTTTTGAATCCTTTAAGTTAATTAATCTTAGGTAAAGTTCATTAGAGGGGTAGTGTGCAGTGACTAAGAGCTTGGTCACCCAATGGCAAGCCTTAAAAGACAAAATTGCCCAAATTTTCAATATTTGAGCAATAAAACACATCCTAGGGTTCAAAATCACCAGCTTGGGGTACTTGAGCACAATTTTAGGAATTTTCATTCAAAATGTTCAAAGTTTTAATAATTTAAACAATAATGTGAAAAGGCTCCTAAATGATGATAAGGAGCTAATTTCTAGAATTAAGCAACTAATGGGGACTATGCTCAAGGATCCTGCACAATCCATTATCCTAGGAATCATAAGTGATGAAGAATTTAATAATAGGGATACTTTGGTAACCCATGAAATCAAAGGAAAAACCCATGGAAAATCTTGGGTTGATAACAACAAAATCCTAGATATGATATTTAATGTACAGGAAAGGATAAACGAATCTAGGAGCATTAAAGAAGCCATGGAAGGAATGACAAAGAACTTGGTGACTTGGTAGATCAAGAGGAGAAGTGCATCATGAAGCCTACTGTGAATCTATATGTAGTTGATGATCAACATGACAAGGCCACGAGCATCCTCTAGCAATGATAATTAGAGGCCCCAATAAGAGTATAGGGTTGATAAACTAACATAGTCATGTAAACTATCAAAAGAGGTTTTAGGTTAGGAGAATAGGCACTAAAGGTGGTAAATAACTAGAGGAGTGTGAAAAATAAGAGTCAAAGCTTAAGATATTTTTTTTACAATTTGGTTGGATTGTTAATAAGTGAAAATGAGGGATAAAAATCTTATGAAGCACCAATGGTTTGTCCAACCCGTTCTCAATGTACCCCTTAGGGCATGCACTTAGAGAGATTGAGACTCAATGAGTTTTTTCAAGATAAAAATCATATGTAATTGATAAAGTTTGAAAATGTTGTGTATATATATGCCCCACTTGAATCTCATCATGTGTCACTTAGGTGAAATAGGGGATGGTTTTTTGAGAAAAAACATAGCAACGTAATGCTAAATCTAAGAAAAAGCTACAATATTTTTAAAAAAAAATTGAAAGTAAATGATAGAAATAGAAATAACTAAAAAGTAAACATGATGCATACCTTGATTTTTATTTATCACTGGATGTTTGTCTCCTATGGTGTTAGTTTATATATTTTAGGGTGTAGATACTAATTTTGACAAACCCAATAAGACAAAAATAAAGAGTAAAATCAAATATATACAGGAAAGATAAGATAACTAATGTTATGTGGATGGAACATATTGTGAAATTTGACAACCCAAGGTGACAAGTTCTATTTTAGACTAAATTACCAAGTCAAAATTTAGATTAAATTAGGTAACCAAAAATCCAAGGCTACTAAAGACCAAAAAACTCAAACAGTGAAACCTTAAGTAAGAAAGGCAAACTTACCAAGTCAATCCAATGATACATGTCAAAAAAATGGTAACAAAACATCAATTTGAAAGTAGTAACAATCCTTACTTAAAAAATAAGGGGAAATAAAAAATGGTACAATGAAATTGATTAGTGAGTAATAACAATCCTTACTCAATCATTAATGGAAAGAGGGACATACAAGAGAAAACAACATTGATAAATGATAAATACAAATCCAACCTCACTCAACAAAGGAAAAATTACATGAAAGTAGAAACAAGCTCAATTTTCCACAAAAAGGGTGGTACAACAATTATAAATGGTATAAAGAGATCAAGGCACATCTATAAATGTAGAGCCATGATGCAAACAAAATAATCCATAGTGGCTCAACCATGTTGTTTTCCTATGAAGATATATAAAATTGAAACAAAGTAGTGCTATTGTGTTTTTAAGATGTGAAGAAGGATGTATAGAAGAAGGGAAAATAGATTTAGAATCACATGTGCTTATCAAGGGGGAAATGAAATGGGTGGAGGGGAAAATGAAGGAAAAACCAAGGTAGAGGAATTCTTTATCAAAATCAAGACAATGAAATTAGGTTTGTCAAAACAAGAGGAATTTCACACTTAAGGACTCTAAATAGCTTATCCTAGCCACACAAGTCTTAGGTAAACAAATGAATTATGTAGACCATCCAATGAAGGATATATTCATGAAAAGTAAAATGGACCTACCTTCCCACAACATTTTTATTCTTTAGGACCCCTTATAAAGTCACCAGTCTACTATGAAGATTGGGTACTTACATAAAAAAAAAAGGTAGTACCATAGAATTTATTGAATTCTCTTATTCCAATCTATTAGCCTACTATACCCCAATAGACCTCAGCTCTATCATGAGGCAAACTATGGAGTTTGAGATTTAAATGGAGATAGGAGATGTGTTTCTGATCATGTCTTTCAATGTTATTTTGACTTTTGTTTGACATGATTTGGATTTTAATTATCTTGATGGATTTTATTATATTCATCCTCCATATGGATTCATATAACCAAACATGCGTGCTAAAGATGACTTTCATTTAAATATTTGCGACTTGGTTGTTAAGAGAGAGAAATCTAGAGAGCATAGTTTCTAAGAGTCTTGTAAAGTCAGGTGTAATACACATGCTATCTTGAATTTGGACTTATTTTATCTAATGTGGAGTGAAAGGAAAGGACATCAATAATAATGAAACATGAAACAATTTAAATTATTTCAAATTATAAAAAAACAAATGTGACAAAAGGTAAAAAATGGATACAATGATAGTAAAGTGTGATTGGTTATATAAGAATGAGGGAAGTGTAGGAAAATATGATAACATAGATTTTTATGTAGATATCATCTATCAAAAGAATAAAAAGATAAAGCTTGAGAGTCAAGGATCAATAATTTGTAACCATTGCAAAACACATTCTAGAAAAAAAATGACAAGATGGTGATTTTATGAGGAAAGCTAGGTCCTATCCATGGTCTTACACTGTAACTCATAAAATAGAAATCAAGGGGTACTGAAAAGGATTTGAAAAATAAATAAGATAATAAAAATATGGTATTTGTGAGGAAATCCAGGTCCTATCCATGGTCTTACATGATAACTCACAAAAGAGAAACCCAAGTGGTGCCAAAAAGTGTGTAAAAATGAGTGAAAACAAATAGGATAAGAGCACATCATGAGGAATGCTAGGTCCTATCTATGGTTCTACAATGAAACTCATGATAAAAAGGAAACCAAAAAATCAAAAGGAAGGACTAAGGTTAGTGAAAATAGATATTTGTTTCAAGGGGTGAGACCTATGTAAGTATCCTTCAAAAAGTGTTAGATAGATAAAATATACAAAGCATCAAAATAAAGGAAGGGTTAGGTAAAATACTTCTTGAAGAATCATGTGTTGGTGGGCTATTTGAAAATATATCCTTCATTACTTTTAAGATGTTAGGTACTTGGATGAAGAATATCTTTGATTAAATTAGGGTCCCACCATTTTTATCCATATTTACCTTCTTTATCATGAGTTTAGTTTAATTTAAGGACAAGATCACCAATATTAAATATGCAAATTTTTACTAATTTTTTAATGTTGTTTGTAAATACAGGCCTTGTATTGTTGATTATATTGTAAACAAGAAAAATGATGTTCATCAATAAGATTTAGACCATGAAGGCAACCTTCATGTAATTCTTCATCTAGTATAATACCATGAAGAGATATACAGAGAGAGGGAAGCTCAAATTCTAATAGAAGGAATGATTCAGAACCATAGACTAGAGAGAATGACATTACCCCAGTGCTAGTACATATGCTAGTGTGATACGCCCAAAGAGAAAGACAAAAATATAGGTTCCAATCTATACAAGTTTAAACAATTATCTTTTAGATAATATTATTAATGATTTTTTAGGTGACCTTGGCTTGGCCATTGCATTGTGGATGATAGGGTGTGGATAATTTATGATTGGCTGTGATTTGATGATAAGAAATGAGAATATCACTTTTTCATTGGTAATCACCATTGATTTATTAGAAAATGAGCTGGGAACCACCTAAAGCATATATATATTGGATATCTAAATCAAGGGTAGCTCTCATGCCTAAGATTAAAGATTTATACTCTTTTATGTTATTAGTGATGTTAAATGTTAAGATAAAAGTAAAGGGATGATTTTTCCAAGATGGATTATAAGAACAAAACTTATCCTAGCTCCTTCAAGTAATTTAACACCATCAAAATCAAGGGTCAAAGTATCCTCGTATAAATCAACATTAATTTTAATAAGTTATTTGATGACTAATTTTAGTTTATTTATATCTAGGAAGATAGTGGATTCATCAAATTACTTACTTCAAGATCAACAGTGAAGTTATGTATCTAATATTTAAGGTATATGGCTTGATTGAGACCTTCAATATAGAGAATATTGTCATCAAGAAGACTATCTTGAAGGTGATCAATAGTAGGCATGGGAGTGACAACAAGTTGATCAGTGATGATTTGTACTTTAATAGTTTTGTTATTAATAATTTAGAGATAAAATTCCATGAGGACCATCCACTTGCCAAATATATCTCTACGATTAAAGAATTTGGATAAAAAGTGATGAAGGGGATCAAAATGAATGATAACATAAGTGGTTTGATAAAGCATATCATGTCAAAGTTTTTTAGTTGCTTAATATATGGCAAGGTAATCATGTTTGAATTTTATGTAACATTAATCATAATCAATGAGGCCTCAACTGAAATAGTAAATGGCATAGTCTCTTCTAGTACCATCTTATTGGGAGAGAATTGCCCCAACTGATATGGGTATGGAATAAGTGTATAAGTTTAGAGGTTGAACATTTGAAGGATAAAGTGTAGGTAGGTGAAACAATGATCTTTTCATATTATCAAATGCTTTTTAACAAGGTTCTTTCCATTCTAGAGCATTACCTTTCCTAAGAAGAGAATTGATGGAATGGATACAATAAACCATTTTCATGAAGAATTGTCTAATTGCCCTAAGTTTACCAAGATAAGAGCGAATGTCTAGGATGGATCAAGGGATGGGAATCTTGATGATTACACTAATCTTATTAGGGTCAACATTGATGTGCTAGAGAGAGATTGAAAATCATAATAGTCTATTGGGTGTGACACTGAAGACACATTTCTAAGGATTTATGTTAACTTTGTATTTATGAAGATGGTCAGAGATGATGGAAAGATTAGAAAGATGGGTCTTGTGACATTTAGACTTATCAATGAGGTCATCCACATAGGTTTCTATAATTTTATGGATAAGATCATGAATGTTATGATTCATTTATTTTTGATAAGTAGCTCTATAATTTTTAATGCCAAAGAGGATTTTAACATAGCAATAAGTGAACCATTCTATGGTGAAAGTTGTCTTATGTTACTCCTATAAGGTAGTGTCAATTTGATTAGATCCTGAGAAACCATCCATAGGAGATACCATTCTATAATGAATGGTGGAATTGACAATGGCATCTATATAAGGTAAAGGTAAATTATCCTTAGGATAATAAATATTGATTACACAAATCATTGCAAATGAAAATGACCATGGTAATTTTTTTTAATAATAACTATGATAGAAACCCATTTAGAATAGTTCATTGGTTTTATGAATTTAGAATCGAGAAGTTTGATAATTTCTTTATGACATATGGTGGAAACCTAAAGTGGGAATTTTCATTACTTTTGATGCACAGGTTTAGCATTGAGATAAGTGATGATATTATGCACCATAATGCTAATGTCAATACCAAGCATGTCCTTGTATGACAAAGTGAAAGTCTCATGATATTTATTGAAAAATAAACTAAATTTATCATGTTTGGTACGTGAAAGTTCATGAGAGATGGTAATATTTTATGGGAATGATGGAGTACCATATTCCATGTGAGTAGTTTCTTTGATAAGCATAGAATTTCCATCTTATAAGTGGTATGGTGCATTAGGTAAAAACTAAATTAGATTATCTTTAGGATCAATTCTAGTAATGAAGTTATTGAAACAAGGGGATTTGTTTTTGAAATTCCTATGTTTTTGATGTCGCCAAGGAAGTTGAGGCTCTCAGGCATGAAGTAATTCAATAATAGTTTTATTACTAGGCAAAGTGGTAAGAGGACCATAATACTCAACAAATACTTAGAGATCGATAATTTTATTACCATGGAGATAGTATTCACAATGTATTTGATGGAAATTTATGGCCTTGGTATCTAATGTAATCTCAGGAGTAGGAGGAGTAGATGGATTAAATGGGATTGGCATTTCACTAGTTTATTTGATAGGGAAATAATTAGATGTAGTGATGGGATCTATAGGTGGTAGAGAATATGTAATAATTTTTAAAGGTTTATAAGGTATGATTTTTTATACCACCCAAGGAGATCAAGAAGTGGAGAATTAATATGAGGTACACGACCTTTGGGACATGATATAGAATCCATGGAAATGGTGTGAACATCTTAGTTAGAATAATATATTTGAGGTAAGATTTTTTAATAATGGTGAACATCTAAGTCTTGAGATTGATCTTGGGCCATGATGTTGTTATCATTGTATGTTGGAGAAATGGTACATATTTGAGATTTAGGAGGAGTTTTATAAGGTGAAACTTGAAGGTTAATAAATTTATGTAGAGACATGATAGAATGATCTTGGAATAAATTTTCCACTTTATAATCATTGCATGTGAAGGCATCTTACTGTAACTAAGGCTCTTGAGCAATACATGGAGGGAAAAATTAGTGGACTCGTCAATGAGAGGAAAAATGTGATCATGAGGTAATAAAGGAGGAATCCACTACAATATATAAGGAGGTAGCTTATTAGTGTTACATATATGTTGGAAGTCATTAGGTTCATCATCATCTGAATCATAAAAAATGAATTATAATTCTAGATTAATGTTGATGACATCAGGTAAGGGAGCACTATTGATGGTAGGAATGGTATGAATGTGATACTAAGATTTTGGATTAGGAAGTTGAATACTCCAAGGGTTTGGATCAACCTCATGCTTATATTATTTACCATTATGTAGGAATTTAATGCATTGGATATTGAAAGAGGTGATGGCCCTTATTCTATGAGTCTAATGGAGATTGAGGAGTGTGTTATAAGATAAATTTAAATCAAGGACCATATGATTAATTCATACGGTCTTAAGTTTAATTATTATTGGAAGCCAAATATAACCAAGTAGCTTTTGATTAGTTTTATCAAATCCATGATAGGTAAGGTAATTTTGCTTGAGATGTCCTTATTATAGCCAAGTTGTTGGATGAACCATAAAATGTCACATTAATATTGTACCCTTTAACAACTATAACTTTAGGAATAAGGTTATATTAATGGATATTTTAATGAATAGTGGTCAATCAGCGATGTGAAAAAGTATTTCATCATTAATCATGTCTTCTTCAATAAATTCAATAGAAGGATTAGAAGAAGGATAAATAGTTTCAATGGTATGCACATTGGTAGGTTAAGGCTCCATAGGGGATGTTATTCATTTATAAGAGATACATCTTCAATTTATTGTAATTATTACATAAGGAACTTTTTATGATAAGGGGAAGTATGAACTAACTCCATAAGTGGAATCTTGGAAGGCATGGAGTTAAGTTATTTGAGAAAGTTCCAATGGGATTTAAAAGAATAACCAGTGTGAGATTTAGAGAGAAAGATAAATTTTAAAGGAATAGAATTTGTTGGTGGTGTGGATGAAGGAGGTGGTTCCTCATGGGCTTCTAAAGATAAATGAGTGGTTGTAGTATCTTTGATTAGTTTTTCTTCCAAAGATGGTTTCTTAGGTTTTGTGATAGGATATTTGTGAGTTAGTTTGTGATGATAATTGATGTTAGCTATGTTAAAATATTGAGAATTATTGTAATATTTGTCATAGTTGGCATCAATATCATAAACATCCTTGGTAGTTTGTTGATTATTAGTTGTGGAAAAAGTTGTTGGGTTATTATAAGGAGAATTTTTAGAAGTTTGTCATTTTTCAGAGGCGATGTTTTACTCTTGATGATGAAGTTAGATCATGGATTCATGATTAAAGGAACCAACAAGCATGTAGAAGATAGAAAATTTAATAATCCCTCTACAAGTTTCATGGGAGTGACCAATGTCAGCATGGAACTAAAAAATTTGATTAGGGTCATACCATTTAGGAGGATTATTAGGATAATTAAAGGTTTTAGAGGTTGGTATGAATTGTTTCATTTTTTGAATAATAATTTGTATGTGAGAAGATGAGGGGGTGTCAGATTTGGTAACTCTTGGTTTCATTTGAGGAGTATTACTAGTGATAGAATTAGTAGAAGTTTTAAAAGATCCTTTAATGAATTTGGCATTAGGTTTGAATTGCTTCATGAGGAAGTTATGATGTTTAAATTGATCAAGAGATTCATTAAGTGTTTAAGACAAAAAAGTGTGAAAGTTATATTAAAGTGAAGGATTTAAATTAGTTAAAAAGAGTTTTAAAAAATTGTCATCGGTGATGATATGGTTGGATTTATGGGCCAAATGTTTACATCTTTTGATAAAATCATGAGCTTATTTAGTGGGAGATTTCTTAGCATTGATAAAATGGTGAAGATAAATTTTGAGAAGATCATTATGTTAAAACTCTTTGACTAAAGGATTGACTAAATCCTCAAGTTACCAAATGGAATGTTAGGGAAGTTTTTTGTACAATTATAATATATCACCAATGAAGGTTTTAGCTAGAATTTTAGTTTGGTGAAATTATTAGTTTGGATCTACTCGTTATAAAGATTGTCAAATACTTTAAGAAAGGATGAAGGATCTTTAGTCCCATCATATTTGATAGTTGGATATATATTACCAATACTAATGGATATGATGAAAGGATATAAAGGATCATTTTGGATATTCTATATTGTTTTTTTATTCCTAATAGGTTGAGGAATAACATTTCCTAAGACATCTCTAACATGTGAATGAATAAAATTGATATTGACTTGAGGATTGACAATTGGAGGTTGATTAGCAATATTGATCAAATGATATTGTAATTGCATCATTTGAGAGGTGATAGATGTTTACATTATGTTCATTTGTTGTATGACTTGTGCAGGAAGTTGAGTCATACCAATTGATGGTTTGGTGTTTGTAGGATAACTCCCTAGATTGGTATTGAGGGGAGCATGATTAGAAGGTGGATTAACCATGGGATTGTTGGATAGAATTATTTCAATTACTTATATTATGCCTATTTTCATACCCCTAATTTTTTGTAAAATACATACTCATGTCTGCCATAGTGATGATCTAGTCATAAAATCTAAAACTGCAGTTGAGGACCTAGATCAATTAGTAGTTTTATGAATATAAATATATTTTCAATTAAATAATATCATAATGATTTGTTTATGAGTTCATATTTATATTTCAGTGGTTTAAAAAAGTATTTATGGTTGAATGAATAAAATTAACACAAACACACACACACACACACACACACACACACACACACACACACACACACACACACACACACACACACACACACACACACACACACACACACACACACACACACACACACACACACACACACAGAGATCAATACAAAATTTTTGTTTTTAGTAATTAGTTTTTAGTGGATAGAGTTGATAAAATTGCATTGATTGCTACAATGTTTTAGTTTCGAAAATAAAATGTTCCCTATGGTTTATCAGAATTGAATGATGTTATATGAACTTGTTATAATGGTTTTTAGTTAGTTTCATTGAAAATTTGATTGCATGTATTTATAGAGTTATCATGACAACAACAAAAATGAATAGTGACATTATATGAGTTATGACATAAGTGGAATTCAGTTTATTTGAAACCTAAACTATTATAATCCTAAGGATTATCAAATAAATATAAGGATTATTAAATTATCCTAAGTGGTTCTAAGTTTCTAAATTTAAACACTATCTTATGGTCAATATTTATTTTAAGGTGGTGGCCCTAACATAAAAATTTTAAAATAGCCAAGGGGTTATTTTGAAGGTTAATTTGAATTAAAGCTATTTTGTTAAACTCGAGGCTCATAAGATTTGAATGGAAAGTTGTTTAATATTAAATTTAGTGGATGTTTCGATATTTGTTTGAAATCAAAAGTGTTTTAAAGGAATTAAATGTGAATTGTATATGCCTAAAGTCACACAAGTTAGCTCTAGTGTTTTAACAGATTATTTGGTCATGACTAAGTTTTAAAGGCTTGCTAAACAAGTTAGCAGTTGCCTAATTACTTACCTCAATTTCAGAAACCAATAAAAAAAGTCAAGTAAAAAAAAGTAATTAAGGCATCGAGTATGGATACAAATAGGTTAGTTTTTCATTTTATAAATCTCACATCGGAAGTGATACTCTGCCAGGATAATTTGAAAACTTATAGACAAAATATTACTGACAAGTATCAATAGTTTCACCATGGTTGGAAGAGTGACAATTTTTTAAAAGGGGACATTATAGTTTTTCACTATGACTAGTTTGCATGGAAAGAAAATGATGGTTTTCATCGCTGTATGATATTCTGATAAGTTTTGGTAAGATAAAATATTTATTTAAAATCTTTTTGCATGCATGAATTTTTAGTGATATGGTCACTTGAAAAGATTTTGAAAAATTAGTTTTCTTGAAAAATCTATTATTTTTCTAGGTTCTCATATCATTTTTATGGTATGAGATATTGATGAAGAAAACATCCTTCATTGTTGATATAAATCCATTCATTCCGATTCTTGAAGATATTTTTGAATTGAATTCTAAGATGAATTATCTTTGAAAAATGTGATATTTAGCTTTGGGTTTTTTAGTTTTGTTGATTAGTTGGTTACACTGGGGATTTTAGTTATATCATTTTGGATTTTGAAGCTATAATTTCATGAGTGCATGAATTTTTGATAGAATAAGTTTGATGGTGGTTTTCTAGGTATAGTGTGAATAAAATTTGATTATGTGTTTTGATGTACAATACTTATTTGTATGCAATGTATGATTTTTAAAACACAAAAATTTATTGCAAATATTCTCAAAAAAATATATTTTTTGGGTTCTACTTTAAAGTTATGAATGGAAGAGTAGTAAGTAAATAGTCAATAGTTCTGAAAGATATGGTAAATTTATTGTTCAAAATATCATTTTGAAAGCTTATAATATTGAATAGAACTTTAGTAAAAAAATTATTTCAATGTTATTAATTTATTGTCAACTGATAAGAAATACGTGTAATTTATAGTTTGAGAATCATAAATGTATTATATATTTTGAGATGGCATTCATACGGTAAGAACTAAATGTAAGAAAATATAGGATGAATATTTGAAAATAAAATTATGAGAATATAATTTTATTACTATAATTTTAATTTTTAGCATTACATACGACATAGTCAAAAACATTTCATATAAATAATTCAATTTTAGACAGTTGGATTGTTTATGTGTTCATTTCATTCATAGCTACAAAAATTTATAAGTGATTGGAGGTTTGTAATATTGAAGTATAAGAGTTTTTTTGGTTCTATATATGGTGTATTTATTATTTTTAATTAAGTTAAATGATAATCAAATTTTAAATATATATTTTGAATTGCGTCTAAGACGTTAGATTGAGATCAACCATAATCAAATAGAGAAAATGATAATATAATTTGGGAGAGAAATCATTCTAGAAGTATGAATCAAGAGGAAATGAATGGGAAATTTATTATAGAATGTTTTAGGGCTAGATAGTCTAACCCTAGATATGCTAGTACAGGATCTTGAATGTCTATCAATTTTGATACCATCGAACCTAAATTTTAAAATCTTTTGAATAGTCTAGCATTTAATCCTATAAATCATAGGGGAAATAGATATTTTTGTGGTCATAAATTCACATCCATATCACATTCTCATATTATCTCTTCCCATCAACTATAAAATAATCCTCATCAGCTACTTATTCTCTCACTGAATGAAGAAAGAGTCAATTTTTTCAATGAGCCACCACAACAAGATAATGAGATAGTCAATGTAAATAATTTTTTGAATATTGATTTACCATATTGTTTTAGTGAGCCTAAACCACCCATAAATATTCTTATTTTGGGGTGTAAGAAGCTTACTTTGGAAAACCCTCTAGTTTTCATACATCCAACCACTTCTAGGAAACATGCAAATAGTCAAGACAAATCAGATACTCTAACAAAAATTAGAGTTATGAAGTGATTTAAATTATAGATAGATGATGTTGAAAGTGATTCTAAAAAAAAGTTGATTTAGTTTCCCACAATTCATTTTAAATATAATGAATGTTTTAATGAAAAATGTGAACCAATTATTGAAGTTCTATCTAATTTTGATGATTTTTTATTATCTGAAATATACATTTTATTTTAGAGTTGAAATTTAAATTTATTAAGACCTAGTATATTTCAAAAATATGAAACTTTAATAATTATATTTTAGATTGAAACATACTACATACACACACACACACACACACACACACACACACACACACACATATGCATGATAGAATTAATATAGATAAGAATTTCATTTTACTTTGAATTATCATATTATTTATTGATCATCCCATGAAGGCTATATGCATGAAAAATAAAATGGACGTACCTTACCCAATGTGTTCCCCACTTCTAAGGACTCCTTATAGATTCCTCAATCTATTGCGAGGATTTGGTACTTCCATGAGAAAGTAGGTAACATTGAATGATATTTTATTGTCCTTTTGTAATCCACTGGCCTATCACACCCCAATAGACCTCGGATATATTGTGAGGCCAACTATGGATTTTGAACTTTGATTATAAAAAAGAAATGTGCTTGGAAACATGTCTTCTAGTATGATTTAGATTTTGAAAATTTTGAATGTTGCCTTTTAGGTCATTGCCTTTTGTTTATATTTTATGATTTGGCTTTTAAATTTCATGATGGCTTTTTATCTATTCCTCTAGGTTATTGTAAGAAAGAAATAATCAATAATTGATAAAAGTTTTAAAATGTTGTGTATACACATACTTCCACTATCGAGGATGAAATAAAATTTTCATTTTCAAGTGATGAACATAACATATGCACTATTGATATTGAGAAAAGAAACAAGGATTTTATCATTTCATAAACACCCACATCTCAAAGTCCATGATAAACAACTGAAGAAAATCTATGGACTTTAAAGTTTAATGCCTATAAATCCAACCAAGGGTGTGGTGTTTGAATTAAAACTATTTAAATGAGGAAATTCCTATTTGTATGCATTTAGGTTGTAATTTTATAACACAAATAAAGTAGTTGATTATGAAGCATTGGTCCATGGGATCTAGTTCCTCTTAAGAGGAGAGTCAAGAACCTAAAAGTGTTAGGTGACTCAGAATTGGTGTTCAAATAAGTTAAAATCCAATATTATTATAGCAAAATGTGCTTGACAAGGTATCATAGCCTTGCATGGAATTCAATAGAAGGTTTTGATGCCTTTATATGCAAAAGATGCCTCATAGAATGAAATATATGATAGATGTATTGCCAACTACTAAAATAAATATGGAGCCATTTTTGAACTCTAGGTTGAATATGTTTTTAGTGGAGTTAGTTTATAATCCATCCTCTTTAGAGAATGTCAAAAACTTATAGTTATTCATTGACAATCATCATATCATCACTAATACCAACAGTTTTCAATGCCAAATTAGAGATAAAGTTTTTAGAGTTGAGTCCGTGCTAGATGAATGGGGAGTGAGAAATATAAAAATTAATAAAACACTAAAAGTTATAGTTTTAAGTGAAAGTTTTATCGACATGCAATATCAATGTTTCCAAAGGTAAGTTTCATGAGAATTATAGTCTAAGAAATTTTTATGGTTTATAAAATGTCAATTTAGGAGCAACTTGTATTAAAACAAATAAGTGTGGGTTTGTACAAGCCCTTAAGTATTTTACTTACATTAGAGCTTAGAGTTGTGAATATTTAAAGATAATCAATACTTCAATCCTGAATCACACCATTCCTATAAAACCACAAATTAATCCTTTTAATATGAGTCAAAGCATGTGAATCCTTTCTTAGATCCTCTGATAATAAAAGAGGTGCATAAATTATTAACATATAATATTATCTTTCTCATTATGCACTATTTATAGGTGGTGAATCTTATACATGTTTAATATAATAATGGAGAGATAGGACTGTGTGTGGGATTATGGAACTAAATTGAGGTTTAGATAAATATAACTACATGTTACCATCACTAATTTAATTATTTAAAATATTTAATTTCTAATTAATTATGACATTTTTATATGCATATTCTATTTATAATCAAATAAAGATGAGCTATGAAGACTAAATCAAGCCAATGTTCACAACCAAATGGGGAACTTTCACATACAAAAGGAAGTTGTTTCACCTAATATATTTTGGTTATACTTTCTATTTTGACATGGGAATTGCATTGAAGGACTTGTTTAATAAGTTTATTGTGATTTACATTGATGATCTAGTAATGTTCTCTAGAAACCAATAAGGCCATGGGAAGGACTTGAGAAGGTGTTGAAAATGTGTGTAGAGCATGGCATCTCCTTAAATCTAAAGAAATGAATATTTAATGTCACATAAGGAATATTTTTGGGTCATGTAATTTTTAAAAGACATATATCAATAAACAAGGATAGAACAAAATAAATTATCTATAATATAAATTTGTTTGCCAAACATAAAGGCTCTGCAATAATTCTCTAGAAATATAAATTTAATACATAAATTCATCTTGTGTTTCACTAAAATAATTATACCACTAAATAACATGATGAATAAGAATAATAAAATTGAGTGGATTACTGAAGCATAAGTTTCTTTCAATGAAATCAAGAAGTCCATCATGAAAAATCTTATACTAATAAATCCATACCATGTGTAGCCTTATATATCTATTTGTTTGCCAATTAAAACTTTAGTGATTTTATTACGAACCAGAAAAAATAATTTAGAGATAAGTTACCAATGTTATTAATAATTTATACCCTCATAAATATTCAACTTCAGTATTATATCATTGACAAATAAGATATTTATTTGATAAACCTAGTTAAAATGTTCATGAATTATATTTTACACAACAAAGTGTTTGTTATTGTACCTGAACTTTATTTAAAGACAACATTGATGAAAAATGCGTTAGGTGAATGGAGAGGTAAATGGATTACTATTATATACAAATTTAACCTAAATATGTGATTGATTAAAATTATAATAGGTAAAGGATTGAGTAAAGTGATGGTTGAAGTTGATTCAAATATTGTTTTTAGCCATATACAATGCAGTCTATCACATATAATGAGTGGTATCAAGATTTGTTTATTAATTATTGAACAATAGGTGCCTGAACTACTTCAACTTCACTCAAATAAGATAATCATGCATGGATTTTAGAAGTTTCATGATTAAATTAGGAATGTTATATAGGAAGAATAAAAAAGGAATTTATTTTTGATGTTCAAATAATAATGAAGAGGCTAAAGTACTCAAAGTTTTTAATAGTAACTATGTAAATGGGTATGGTTCAAGGAGTGCTATAGTTTACCAAATAATTTATCTATTTTATTATTGGCCCCATGTTTTTTAGTATTCTCATTCACATGTGATAAGTTACCGCATCTATCAAGTTATCACACACAAAGAACATATGCTTGTTATTTAATTTCATCCAATTACTAAAGTTTGACATTTTATAAAATGAGTGTTGTATGTTTGTAGTTGTATCAATGTTAATTATTCCACTACACACAAGCTCATATTGATGGAAAATGACTATTTTACCTAATAGATTGAGGCACATGCATTTAAAAATTAAAAACTAAAGTGGTTATTAGCTTCTTTGAGGACCACATTATCACCAAGATTGTAATTTTTTTTTACTGTGGTATATGACAATGCCCCTACCTCCTATTTGAAATTTACTAAATGTCCATATTATAATAAGGTAATTTTCAAGTACGCTTCTAATTATTATATACAAGATAATATTTTATTTTAATGAATGAATAATAATATATTGTATGTGGTTAAGAATATCTAGGATTAATAATAATCTATCTAATTAGTTAGATGAGATGTTTGATTAGGGATCCATGGGAGTCAACATGTTTTGAATGCAAAAATGGGTCTAAAAACACTCCATTGTGTCAACCAGGTTCATGTGATGATTTTTCATATAAAATAATAACTATAAAGATAAACTCTAGAAGATTTTATTTAACTTTTAGAATATTTCTCAAAACCTTGATTAGGTATGTATGTTTTGGATTGGGAATTTTCCTTTATAATTGGCCATGTAGGCCCGATTAGGTCTAGATGATTAAATTTAAGGCGTTATATTACTAATCAAAATTTCAAATTTGCTAAGGTCTAATATTGTTAAATTTTAATATCATGGTTAGAATTAGACTTAAAAGTATGATTAAGTCAAGATGGGGGCATGGTGTCACTTCATATTATAAATTGAGTTACCTGATCCAATTACAACTGATAAACATCATGAGGGGTTTTCATAGTATTAATTAGAGTAAAGATTTTGACTAGGTAAAATTAGTCATAAACAACATCATTTATTTTTTGGTTGGCTACCAAATCTTAACTAGATCGTCAGGGGCCCTAAGGCCCCCTATCTAGTGGTGGTGGGGTTTTAAAACTTGACCAACTCTGGCATGGACCTATAATTTCCTACCTCATAGTGGATGGGTATTTATCACCTGTCAAGTCTATGTAGGGCCTAATTCCCACCTCCATTCACCTTATTTATTTAAAATTTTATTTTTATATGGAAATTTTTTAAATTAATTTTTTTATAAATTTAATTTTAATTATTTAAGTTTTTTTAAAATTAGGTTTAAAATAATTTAATTTTAATATGTTTAATATTTTAAAATTTAATCAATAATTTATTATTTTTAAATAATTTATAAAATAAAAATTAATAGTTGAATTCAAAATTTTCCAATCTAGATTAAACTGAGGGGGTGGTTGTTTGCCCATAATGTTTGGCCTGGATGTTTATTTTTCATGTCATTTGTTACATCTATAAGTTGGTTCCATCCCAATCATCATGGAATGCATGTCTTTTAGAATGATTTAATTGTTCAAAAGTTATTATTACTTTCATTATATGGATTTAATATGTTTTATAAATTGTTGATTTAATGAATTAAAAAACTTTTTATTTGTGCTAATAAAATAAATTATTTAATTTGTTGTTTTGGTAAGTGTGAAAAGGAATAAAGTGATAAAATCTTGGAAAATACGGAGTGGATGATTAAAAATTCAAGTTCGATCTCAACCAAAATTTTAGAGGGCAAATTAATTCACCCATTGAATAATTTTTTTAATTAAATGCTAGACAAAAGCCCTTGTAAGGGATGGTTCATTTTGTATTGAATGAGACATTATAGGACCAAACCATTTTTTTTCATTTTTCTCACTTTACTAGGTATATTTTATGTGGTAAATGTTTCTATTAACATTTTATATATATTTTAATTGATTGTGATTGACCTAAAAATTATTTTTCAAGTAAACATATTTATTTATCAACCTTGCCCTTAAGTGATGTAGTGGTTGGTTCCTAAGACATACTCATTTATTACATAACTCTAATTTTTTAATTTAATACCTTTATTCATATTTTATTTCTTTTTCATGCAAGTACCTTCTTGAAATCTTGAATGCTTTTCTCAAACACTCTTCACAAAACTAGGCTCCTAAGCCTCTTTTCATGCATATAGTCCTCCTTTCCCTTGAATACATATCAATCCTCATATACCTCCATAATCTCATCCTTCATGGTATATCTCCATTATATCTAAAACATCTTTCATCATTTCACTCTCTTTCATGTTTCAAACTTGTTTACTCCTTGATAATTGAATAGGCCTAAAAGCCTAAAACATGGTTCAATAGTTATTTATTATTTATAGGGAATATATGGAAATAAACCTACTCATTTTAAATATCATGTAAATCCAGTAAATTAACACTCACAAAATAATAACCCTCAACCCAACTACACTTTTTCTCTTTAAGGCATATTCCTTGCACCCCTAGTTTTATGTAAACCTAGTAGGATAGAGACATATGTAAAGCTTAAAAAAAAACCAAACACATTTTTGGATACCATTTATCCTATTGTATTTTCATGAAAATTTTTAAGACCTAAATTTTCCATGATGTCCTACTAACTCAAAACCCCTCTCAAGCAATTAGGTCTCTTTAGACCTAGTTTAATTTCATAGACCTAGGAACTGTACTTACAATATTTTACCAAATTCTAACCTCCAAAATAATTTATTACAAATTAAAATACATAAAATTACAAATTTTCAGAAATTTTATCTAGATTAAACAATAATTATCCAATTTTCTATTTTCAAACCCTATGTCTATTGTTGACATGGCAAAAAACACTATAAATTGCTTAATTTGATTTTTTTTAACTTTAAAAATATAATTACACTTTTAAAAGTTCTTATTTTACTTTTTTATACTTATCCAATTGTTACATTTTCATGTAAAATCATAAAATGATCTCAACAAGTAAATTACATAATTCTGATTTCCGTTTAAGACTATGTGTGAAGGTTTGCTTGTCTCTTGCTATTCAAAATGGAATTTAATAATGTACATAGGTTTAATTCATAAAATACAAACTCTATGAACTAGTTCTAATACAATAAATTAATAATCAATTAAGCAACTATCAATAATACAAAGCGTACTTAACAAGCTTGGCTACACATATACAAAATTACTTATAAATGGACTAGGTTGCACGTTAATTCATTATTAATTTGAAAATAATGACGTGAAAACATTTTTTACTGATAAAATAACAATATAATATTTATTCAATCCCATGAAACTCATATAATCACATAAATCTCTCTCAAAACTTCTTTTATTCAATGATTTCCTTGACATACACCAAGCAAACCACATAATTTACACAAAGGCAGAGCTTTTCATGAAATCTTACTCTTTATTGGTATCTCCACTAATATAATTTATAATAATATTCTCATATAACCTTATATTAATCTATTAAAACAAAATCTCTCAATCCTTATACACATTTCTAACCTTTTATGACACTCAAAGATGCAAAGAACTCACATTTCTTGCCAACCCCACATAGGGTGGTAGTTACAACTTATTGATTATTGGATTTTATTTAATTTAAAATTTTAACACTATAAAAAAAATTATAATACCTAATATTACACTTTAAAACATTTACAAACTTTTAAATTTCACAAAAGGCTCTAAAACACCTCACAATCTAGGTAAAACTTCAAATTTTGAAATCTTGCTTTTTGGTAGGAAAATATAGATAGGCTTCAAACACACTCTCTCAAAAAACTTTAATGATTTTAATACATACATTATGACCCCAAAACACCAATAACACCCACACAATACAAAAATGGTGATATATAACCTCTTAAACACATTCACCTACTTTACACCTTGTGATGCTCTACATCTTAGGCCTTTAAGTGGGAAAAGTTTGAGATCCTACTCAAATTAATATGTTACATCGCCTTCCTTGATTTCCAATTATTTATATTCTGATTTTATGATATCATTGTAGTGATTCTCCTCTTTTATTTCTCATCTCTCCTCAACTGGTTCCTTTGTATTTATCTCCTTGCCTTGTTTATCCTCTTTGCCAACTCATCTTTTACCTCCATAAAATGCGTAATATATTTTATCTATTTTTATACATCATATTATATTTCCTCCATCACTGATATCTATTCATCATGTTATTTCTCAATTAGATGTTCTTAATTCTTCATCTTTTCTCCTACACCATAGCTTCCTTCTTCATTGGTCATGTTTGGTTACGGAACTCCTTAGTGATCTTACTTCTTTATAATGGTTTATCATTAATAATCATGATCTAATGGATTAAAATTAATCTAAACCATTTTCATTAACTCAATCATACTCTGTTTGGTTTCCTCTTCATTATTTACCACTTTCTCATCTTGCAATGACAACTTCTTGACAAATTTACTTTCATCACAATATAAGACTACTTGTCAACGTTTAATATTTATATCCTCATGTATAACAATAAATAATTCATTTTTAACATTTTCCATTGAATAATTCAACTTATTACATTAGTCATGCTTCAATTATTTTCTTTCTTCATCACTTTCTTGTGACTCTCCTTTCATGGATCTTTGTTCTTCACATCTAGTCATGAAAATTGTATCATCGTTATCTTCTTCTTTCATTGGATCTATGATGATCTCTTATACCTCAATGCTTATCTTCTCCATGTGAGAATGGAGTGAATCCTTATCTTTCATCTTCAAACTTGTACTACCATGTTTAGTATCTATCAAACTACACTCACAAGACTTGATAATCTCTTCAAGGACCTCATTGTCTTTTCATGTTATATTGCCTTTTTACTCTTATTCTAATATTCCTTTGGTATATATTTCATATTATTATGATCCTTAACATTTCTTCTTAACTTATGCTCTTTACATGAATTATTAGCTTCCTTTATTAATTTTGTGATCAACTTACAAGATTCTATATTTAGATTACCTTGGCTTGTAACTTTATTTTCATCACATTTTACCCACACTTTTCCATCTTTATGGCTAAAACTCATTTTTTTTTTTTTTTTTGATTTTAAGTTCTTGTATGACCCACAAGTTTATCTTATTTAAATGTTTCCATAGGTAAATTCTCCTTGAATTGGAAATCTTCTTTCCATCATTTTGAAAAGTTGCCTCTTGTTTAACTATGAGAGCTTTCTCTTCCTTTTCACCTTTATTTAGGAAATCCAATAGATCATATTCATCATCTTTAATAAATATTATCCACATCAAATCCTCTTCCTCATTGTGCTCTTTTATAGCTTGTACATTATCTTGTATTTGAATTCCATCTCTATCTTGTGTCAAGTTAGACACTCCATCTTTCTAAAAATAAGTTTTTATATCCTATTTTGCCATGATATATGTTACCTTATCCATCACTATTTATCTCTTGAACCTCCATTGTCTCATGTCAACTTCTCACTTCTTCAATTGATATCATAGGATATACTTTGTCCTTCTCTTCATTATTGATATTCTACCTGCAATTGTTCCCAACTCTCATACATAAATAATTTATTGCCGTACCTCTTAACTCCATCCTATTTCTTCAACTTATGTTTTCTTTTTATTAATTGTATGAGGCATCCCTCTTCTTAAATATCTCTTTCTCAAATAATCTCTCCTTTTTCAGCAAAAAAAATCATTGAATACTTATACATGGTTATACAATCATCTTCTTCTTCATCATAAGCATGTTGTTCATGCTTGCTCCCATTCATATTTTCAAGATTTATTTCCTCAAAATGTACTTCTTCCTTTAATTTTTTACCTACATACACACATGATAAGAAATGTTTAAATATAAAATATTGAGGCTTGCTTACCTCAATTTTCTCCTTATTAGGTTATTTTGTCTCCATGATTATCTCCTTCTTCACAAGGTGATTCTCACCTCCTTATTATTTATCCATCATAAATGTATTCATCTCCTCATTGAGCTGTCTACATAGAAATTTATTTTTCTTCTCATTATCTATCATGACAATATTATTTCTTTTCTCCATGAGTATCCTTATAGGCCACATAACTCTCTTATTCTTTGTAACATAACCATACCATTACCTTTCTTTTTCTAACCTTTTCTCTATCTCACTAATCTCCTATTCAATAACTAACCCTTTTCTCTTTGGGCCTTATTTCTTCTTTCTCTCATTGTTGTATTCTAACTCAACCAAGACCTTCCTTTGTTTCATTTTATCTATCTTTATATTCTCATAAACAAGTCTTTTTTTTCCTTAATTTAGTGTCTCAACATATCAACCTATACCTGATCTATTGACACTATTGTCTAGGTTTTTTTCACCATAGAACTATAGCTCTCACTTAATGTCTCTCTTTCTTTTCTCTTCTTCTCTTGAGATTCTACTATCTCTCTTCTTAGGGATACTCTACCACAAAATATTTAACTCTTTTTTATGTTTTTACAAACTTTCTCTTATCTATTATTGCAACTTAGCTTCATGAAACATACCATTATCTTTCTTATTCTGTTATGAGCTCCACCAGGATATTTATCCTTTCTAACCTTTTCTCTATCTCACTCATCTGCTATTCAACAACTAACCCTTTTCTCTTTGGGCCTTATTTATTCTTTCTCTCATTGTGGTATTCTAAATTAGCCTAGCCCTTCCTCTCTTTGGATTTATCTATATTTATACTCTCATAAACAATTTTTTTTTGCCTTGCTTTAGTGTCTCAACTTATACCTGATATATTAACACTCTTGTCTAACTTTTTGTACCTTGGAACGACAACTCTCACTTGGAGTATCTCTTTATTTTCTCTTCTTCTCTTGACCTTATGCTATCTCTCTTCTTAGTGATACTCTACCATGAAATATTTAAATCTTTTTTTCATTTTTACAACCTTTCTCTTACTCGTTATAGTAACCTAACATCATGCAACCTCAATTAGAAGCATATCATGAATTATTCTAAGAGATTAACTGATATGATACCATTTTATTTAGTGTTTGATACCTAAAACATCCTCATTCATTATCTTACTCTAATATATAACTTTAATTCCTTCATTCATCTCTTATTAATTTGTCATGCAGGTACTTTCTTAGATTCTTTAACTCTCTTCTTGAACACTCTTCACAAAAATAGGTTCCTAAGTATCTTTACATGTATATAGTCCTCCTTTCCCTGGAAGACATATCAATAATCATATATTTATTTACTCTCATCCTTCATGGTACATCCCAATTATCTCTAACTAATATTTCATGACTTCACTCTCTTTTACAGTTCAAACTTCCTCATTCCTTGATACAGGTTCATAGGCATAAAATACTAAAATATGATTTCATCATTATTATATTATTTATATATCATATATGTCCATTCACCTCATAATTTTAACTCTAATATACATCCAATAAATTAACAAAATCACAAATCAAGAACTCTGAACCCAACTACGCTTTCTTTCTTTAAGGTATATTCCTTTTAACCTTATTTTTATGCAAACCTAGAAGGTTAGAACCATATATAAATAATTTATAAAATAAAAAAACCTTTTTGGATACCTTTTACTCTATTATGTATTCATGAAAAAATTTAATACCTAATTCTGAAATAAATCTTACTAACTAAACACACCTCTAAAGTAATTAGGTCTCTTTGGCTTTAGTTTAATGTCACAGACCTAAGAGTGTACTATATGGTATTGTAAAAAATTATAACCTATGAAATAATTTATTATAAATGAAAATACACCACAGTCAAAATTTTGAGCAATTTTGGCTAGATGTAACAAGTGTTATTCAAGATTCTATTTTCAAACCCTAAGTCTAGTGTTGATAAGGCAACAAGCTCGATAAAGTTTTATGAACTTTCAAAATCTCATTAAAATTGAATTTTTTTTTATTTTTTAAAATTAATTAT
>JARHVA010002013.1:255000-277500 GCA_037957365.1 Torreya grandis | reverse complement strand
GAAAATTGAAGGTCGATTTGAAATCTTGAAAACATATAAAAAGAGGGGAGTGTGATGGACCGAAGTAGCCTCAATCATCCCCTTGATTATCAACTATTGCCTATATATCCAATGATCAAAATAAGTAAATCAATCACATGTATTTCTTCCATGTATAGTGATTGTATAACTATGCTACTGCAATGTGTATGTAGCTCAAGAAATAGACCGTATACTTGAAAGTGATAGTTTCAACTTGATTTGAGATTATTTAAACTTAGATTATGGTTGAACCTTATAAATGATCTTGAAAATATAAGGAATAAGGAAAACTTGGTCAATGTACAATAGTATAAAAAGTGATCAATAGATTATTCCAAACAAGGAATAATAAATAAAATTTGATGTGTATTTATAAAACATTTTGATAATTTCCTTTAGTCAACCTTATGAAATATATGGGATGACCCAAAAAGTTGATATTAAATTTATAAACTAGTTGTAATTTTATGTGGGATATCGATCCATCTAGCTTAGGCACATATAGAAATATAAAGACAACTATGATGAGCTAAATATAATTTGAGGTTGATATTAAACAACTTGAGTCTTTTATTTTAATGTTATGCTTAGTAATGATGGAAAAAAAAGGTCAATCCTGCATATAGATAAAAGGCTTAGATGAATGGTGAATAAGAGTAATGTATTTAAGTATAATTCATGTTGTTTAATATGTCTCAAGACTTATCATTGTCAAGTATTTATGTCTAATTTTTTTGTTTATAATAGGGCATTATTTGGGATACTTTTTGCACTAGGGTAATTTCATGGCTATGAGGTGTGGGCTAGTAGAATAATGAGATTGAGGTGAAGGTAAATAAAAAATATCTAAAATCATCTTATCACAAACAATTTCATAATTAAGGATTTAATTCCATGTGAAATCATCATTGATAAAATAGTTACTTTCGTTTTAAAGGTAGCCATTATGACTAGAATATTATACAACTTGAAAAAAAAAAGAAAACATGAAGACTAACAAGTGGCTTAGGATTGTAAGATAAATAATGCACCATTATATCTAGTCTTGGTAGAAACCAATCCTAAAACACATACACATTATATTTGTACTTTAAGGAATTCACACATATTATATAATGCATACTCATTTACTTTTACATTTTTCTTATATCTTTTTTTCAAGGGGTTTTTAATACCTTTTGTTCAATGGATTCTTTGTACATTTTATTTCTCTATAATTTCTTTATTTTATGATAAAATTAAGGTTGTTTAAGTCACAAATTACATCCTATACAATTGATTGAGCCATAAATTAGGTTCATAGGGATCAATTTGGCCCAAGTCACATCTTTGATTTCACTAATTGACTAATTGGTTAAATTCATGATGAAATAAGAGATTGTTTATCCCCAAATCATGCCATATTTCCTAGTTAGTTTGAAAGGACTTAAACTATCCCTAATTTCATTCATAATTGGACTAACTGATTATTTGTTTGAATTAGTGATAAAATTTGTGTTGCTTGAGCTTCATATCACATTATATAAAATGAAAATTTGGATTAAAAGGGGCTCATTTTAACCCAAATAAAATCACTAATTGCATCAATTGAATTGTTGGCTTAATCTATGATCTAATTAGGGATAATTGAGGTGTCAATCAAATCCTATAATTATAATTAGGTTGAAGGGGACTAAATTCTCCCTATTTACCTCAATGATTTAACTAATTAACTATTTGGTTCATTATATAATTACATTAGGGTTTCTTGATGCCCAAATCAAATATTATATAGTTAAAATAACGTAAGAATGGCCTCATTTTTCCAATATTACATCTTTAATTTAGGTTAAAGGGGCTTAAATTGGTCCTGATTGCCTCTATTATTTCATTTGTGATAAAATTAAGGTTGATTATGTCACAAATTTCATCCTATATGATAAATTGATCCATAAATTAGGTTCATGGGGCTCAGTTTGTCCCAAATCCAATCTCTAATTATGTTAATTACCTAATTAGATCAATTTCTAATATGACCAAAGATAGGTTGTACCTAAATCATGTCTTATTATAGTAGCTAGGTTTTAGGGGCTCAATTTGGTCCCAATTACCTTTGTGATTGAGCCAATTGATTATTTGGTTCATATAGTGATAAAATTGTGATGATTGAGCCTTATATCACATTATATATAGTCAAAATTAAGTTTGAAATGGGCACAATTTCACCCAAATCACATTACTAATTTCACCAATATAATGATTGGTTCAATATATGATAAAATTAGTGATATTTTATCCCTCAATTAAATACTATTTTCTTAGTTAGGTTGAAATAGCTTAAATTACCCCCAATTATCTTTGTGATTAAATGAGTCAATTATTTAGTTCAGTATGATATGTTATTATAGTCAATTGATCCCCAATCACATCATATGTAGTTGAAATTAGGTTCACATGGCTCAATGTTACCTAAATCACATGACTGATAATATTAATTGAAAAATTGGCTCAATGAATGATGAAATCAGAACTAATTTAACATTAAATCACATTTTATAATTAAAATAGGTCTAAGTGGCTCATATTGGCCACAATTACTTTCATCATTTTTTATTTGATTGGATAAAAGGCCATAGGTTTCAAAGATCTCAAAACTTAATACAACGGAGATAAAGATATAACATTCATGCTCAAATGGGACACCTATACTAGTGGAAATGAAAAAAGAAAAATAATAACTAAAAAATGTTGAGAGATCAAAACCTATCATGACCATAAAATGATACCAACCTAACAGAAGCAAACCTATTCAAGGTAGTAACACTTTCTTAGAAATTCCACTAATATTCCATAGGTCCTCTATAAAATAAATCCTACCTATACCAAATGTCATACATGATCAATTATTATGACTTTATTAGGCCCCCCCTAAATATACATTCATACTAGAAGGATAGACCTCTAATCTTCTGCTATTTTTATTTTCATGCACTTTAGTCCACCCACCCTTTTCTTCTACATTTCTAAGTCAAATTGTATGGAGAATTCAATTAATTTAAAGGATTTATATATGTCTTACACTAAAATAACATCCATTGGTTCTACACTTAGTATTTCTATATGTAGATAAGCTTCCCTAGATGTAGTTTAAACATGAGTTTCCAAAAATGAATTTAACTCCCTCTAAAATGGAGTGAATGGATCAACCTTAGAATCTAATTGCATCCATGATTAAACCAATTGACTATCTCATTTATTATGTGATAGTATTTAATTTGAATGAATCCCAAATAACATCTTATAAATCAAAAATTACGTCTATCATTGAACCAATTGATTCTTTGGTTAATTCTCTAATAGAATTAGGGTTGATTGAGCCATAAATCACATTCTATAGTCATAATTACATTTAAGGGGCTCAAATTGGCCCCAATTACCTTCATGATTGAATGGATAAACTATTTTTCTTATTTTTATGATGACCTTAGGGTTAATTACTCCATAAATTACATCTTATATAGTCAGAATTAGTTTACAAGGCTTAGTTTGGCCAAAATTGCATCACCAATTGCACCAAATGCCTAATTAGCTCGATCTGTATTGAAATCAAAGCTAATTTATCCCTAAGTCACATATTATATTTATATTAAGGTTCAATGGGTTAATTTTTGTTTAATTACCTTCATTATTGAAACAAACAACTCTTGGTTTCATTATGTAATGAAAATGGGGTTGGTTGAACCCCATAACACATCCTATACAATCTAAATTACATTCATGAGCTCAATTTGGCCCAAATCACATTATTATACTAAATATGTCCCCCATATGGAAGTATATATATTGACACACACCACTTTTAAAATAAAAAATATAAATTAAAAAAATGACATTTCATGTTTAAATGCCTCATGTTGTACAATTTAGATCTAGATACAATAGATACTTACCTATATGGATTATGAAAACATTGTAAGCATCTTTGTGTATGCTTTAATTGATCATAAAAATATGAAATAAATACAAATTTTGTATCTAGTTATCACAAATGACTTAAATCAATAAAAATATAAGATTTTACATACTTTCACTTTTAACAATTTCAATAATTTACCTAGATGCTCATAAATGACTTGGGTTCCTGAACCTAAGGCCTGAACATACATAACAATAGATAAATCCATTTTTATTAGATAATTTTTTTCATCATGATAAACACTATGAATTTCATTGAAAAATTTACTATAACTATTACTATGACATCAATTACACAATCCTCTTTTCAAATATATCTTTTTCTTTTATTTTTCTTTTTTTTAACTATTTGAAGGTTTCAATCTATATTTATTTATAAGTACATTTTTTTAAAGTCACTATATGATAAAAATATACATGTATATATCTATTTATGTATATTTTATTTCATTTTTCCAAATGTAAAATAAATTATATGGTTGCAAACTAGGCCTAATTCTATACACAATAGAAAAATCTAGTTTTTTTCATTATTTTTTGAGATAGTTGGGGGGTAGGGGAGGAACTCTCAACTATAAATTTATAATTTCTATAAATAAATTTAATTTTAAAATTAATAAAAAATAATATTCATTAGTGTGTGTGTGTGTGTGTGTGTGTGTGTGTGTGTGTGTGTGTGTGTGTGTGTTGCAACCTAGATGATCTTACCTAAATTTCCATAAAATTGTTTCCAAAAATAATATATGAATCTCAAAAAATGAGGGGATACATAATTGTCTATCTACTAGGTTTATTAAAAAAATAGTGATTTAGAAACTAGACTCAAAATTACACAATTAATGTTCTTATATTACCTTTAAATTTTTAGTATAACAATCTCAAATGATATAAAGAAGTAGAGGTTCAAAATTTATCAGTAGAAAAGATTCACTTCTAACACCTTTTTGGCCTAGTAATTATATGTAGTTTCCCTAGTATGCCCAAACATATAACTAGTACATAAAAAAATATTAAATGAACACTTTATAATGGTAATGTGGAGGAAGGAAACAAGAAAGAAAATAGAGATGGTATATAATAGTGTGTGTTGTAAAAAATACATATATATTAGGTATAATAGTGTATGTTTTTTAAATCTTACCATAAAAAAAACAATGCTAATTTAATGCAACTAGTGAAAGATCACATTTGTTCTGTGTTTAAAATGACATGTCTAGGCATGCTTCAATATTGTTTATGTCTAGAATTCTAGAAATATGATTGTACTAATTTGTATCTCAATATAAGGATGATAATTATTTGTTATAAAATTTAAAATGTATGATTTTAACCCCGAAACTACAATTAAAAAAAATTAGATAAAACTCTCAACTGGCACTGATTCACTATCAATCAATGAGATAAAATATTGGCTATTAATAGGTAGTCTGATTTATTTTATTAACACTAGAACATATTTTTATTTTGCATTAATTTGTTTTTCTGACTTCATGTCTAAACTAAATGAAGGCCATTTGAAAGTATAAAAATAATTATTAAATATGTCAAAGGTACTCTTCTCTTTAACATTTTATATCATAAATTTGTTGATATTGAGATAACAGAGTATATTGATTCAAAGTTGGGGTTGATTCAAGATTATGTATTTCATGTTATGTTTTCCCTCTTCGTTCAAAAGTATTTTCATGGCAAATCAAATTTTGAACTACAATTCCCTTGACATCCACTAAAGTTTATTGTACAAAGAAACAATTAATGTAGGTTATTAACTTATGTGGATTAAAACAATATTGGAGGATCTTCAACTTGACAATATTTCACCCACTCCAATTTTTCGTAATAAGAAAAGTGTTCTCAATTTGGTGAATAGAATAGATTTCCATGCTAGAACTAAGAACATTGAATTTTATCACCACTACATATGTTAGTTGGTTTAAAATGAAGACTTTTGTTTTTAGTATTATTCTAAAATAGAGCAACTTGCTAATATAATGACTAAACCAGTAATATAAAATTATTACATGATTTATGCTTAAGGTAAATATTTATGATACATACATATCTACTATGATTAATTTTACATATTATTATATTATATATAATAATAAGATTAATAATTATAAACTTAATATATATATATATATATATATATATATATATACATATATATATATATATATATATACATATATATATACACATATATATATATATATATACATATATATACATATATATATATATATATACATATATATATATACATATATATATATATATACATATATATATATATATATATACATATATATATATATATACATATATATATATATATGTATATATATACATATATATATATATATATGTATATATATACATATATATATATATATGTATATATATACATATATATATATGTATATGTATATATGTATATATATATATATATATATATACATACATTCATATATATATATATATATATATATATATATATATAGTAAGTTTATAATTATTAATCTTATTATTATATATAATATAATAATATATAAAATTAATCATAGTAGATATGTATGTATCATAAATATTTACCTTAAACATAAATAATTTAATAAATTTATATTACAGGTTTAGTCATTATATTAGCAAGTTGCTCTATTTTAGAATAATACTAAAAACAAAAGTCTTCATTTTAAACCAACATACAAATGTAGTGGTGATTAAATTCAATGTTCTTAGAGCTAGTAAGTTTATAATTATTACTCTTATTATTATATCACAATTATTTATATTTAATATTCATATCAATATATATTAAGATAAATAGCTAAATATTTTATTATTTGAGAATTATATGTATTCCAAATATGTATTAGATATCTATGTAAATTTATAGTTAACTATCATAAATATCAAGATATGACATAAATGATAAATCATATGTAGATAAATTTAATACATATCCTAGATAATATGGTAGCCAATATTTTCTAAAAATACATGTCCTAGATAATATGCTAGTCAATATTCTTTAAAATACTCTATTATATGAAATACTCTATGGGAAATTTTATTTATAATATAAAAAAAACTCTAATAAACTTAAGTGGGTAATGGTAAACAATTTTACATTTATTTAAATCTCTTTTGTTTTCCTTTCAAGCCATAATCATGAAAAAATCATAAAAAAACATTAGTAAAAGCTAAGTAGGAAATGGTCCTATGTTTAATTTTTATATTTCAATGTCAAATTTAAAATAATTAACACGTGCACACAATTATAAATCAAATACCCATATGCCATTATAAAAATGCCTTATTAGTGTAATAAATAATTCCTTCATAATTATATGTATTGGATATGTATTAAATATCTATGTAAATTTATAGATAACTGTCATAAAGACCAAGATATGATATAAATGATAAATCATTAAAATATAAATAATATCTATAGAGATAAGTGTTAATACATATCCTAGATAATATGCTAGCTAATTCTCTTTAAAATATTCTACTATATGAAATAATCTATGGGATTTTTTTTAGTTGATAGGGCAAAAACACAAGTTTTAGGAGGACCTGAAACCATTACTAAAAAATATACAACAATGAGACTATAATGAGATTCCACAACATATGGATCATAAGGGACAAAATAACTAAAAGGTAGCTAAAGCAAAGCCTTCCATAAAAACAAAATAACATGCAGCGAAAGACTAAAAAGAAATAGAATCTTAAAAAACTACTATTTCTAGAAAACACAAAAGTAGCATAGAAAAAAGAAGACCTACCAAAAGTCCCCAAAAATAAAACAACCAACATATAGCCCATAGCCTACTACCAATTGGTATTGGGCCAATCACTGTAAGACTGAGACTAGCCAACCGAAGGTGTCTTATAATGGAACACGGGTCATCGACCAATCTTTCATAGACATTGATCAGATCTATCTTTAGTTGAAGTATAGTGCCCCATTTGGGATGAGGATCAAGTTGGGTCCTGTATCCCACCTTTCATATCCCCCCGAGATGAATATTCATGTTGAAGGATTGAACCTCTAAACTTCTACCATTTTCTTTTTCAGCACCTTGCTTCACCCATTATCTTCTACAATTTCTAGGTTTACTAGTAAATAAATTTCAATTAGTTTTTAGGGTTGAGATTTGTCTTTCACTATACCCTCTTCCATTGTTTTAACCCAAGGTATTTATATTTGTTGAATGGCTTCATTAGAAACTAAATAAACATGGGTTTGAAATTCTAAATCTAACACCCTCTCCACTATATTGTTAACTTTAGGGTCATCCTCTAATATTATAGGGTTCTCATTTCAGATGACATTTTTAGACTTTTTAGAGGTCAAATTAGAATCTTCACTCTTTGATTCAAGGGCATTCATAGTGATATGCATAGTACAAAAGTATGTCTGCCAAGATTTTTCCTTCTTTATTCTTGGTTTGTTTCAATCTTTGCTCAAATGATCTATGTTCAATCAACTCCGATAGTGAAACACCATACCTTCATATTCAAGGGGTTGGGACCAACAATGGTAACCTATTTACAAGGTAATTGTACTAGGATGATCTTTAGAGTTGTCGACATTGACCAGAATTCAGGGGAAGGTCATATGATGAAAATACTTGGTATATGAGTGTGTAGAAATTTTCCTAAGGAGTTGACTGTAGCTTTAAATCTAAGAGTAGACCAGAATTTGAGTCAAAGATAATATAGGCAAATATAGATCAATTTTTTGTTAAGGGGTTTGATGAGAGGATTAAAAAAGGGGACTAGGGTTTCATAATTAGAAGATGTTGATTAAAATCGTAGAACTAGTCTTCAATCTGTCACTTATCTTTTATGTAATCATAAATAAAAATAAAGAAAATATTGGCACTAGGGTAGATTTTCATCTTACCTTGCAACATGGGTTGCCATTACTCCAAAATATAGGAGTGTGACACATAAATTTTTGGCCACAAATTTTCAAATCTATAGGTGATGTCACCGGAAGAGAAAAATTCTTCATGGAAAAACACCCCCCTTATTTGATCCTCATTAAAAATCATAGTAGTGGAAGATGAAGTGGGTTCTAGAGGGTTTTGAGATGAATTGAGTGGTGATTTACATGCATCCTTGATAGAAGATATGGGTTGTTTATCAAACATGCCTTTGTTAGAGTTGAAAATGACCTCAAGGAGATCTACATGCACATTAATAGCATAGTTATAAGAAGCAAGCATAGTAAATAAACCCATGTCTCCAATTCAATCCTATTATGAGCTTGGGAGAAGTCTAAATTCATGTGTCAAGATCTCCTTATCAGATTGGGAATAGATAGCTGGAAGAGTGGCTAGGATCAAGGATTCAAAATCATTCCCAAAATTGATAGACTGCCATACCACCTAGGATGAGATATCCTACAAACCACCTCTAGAAGGTATATTCTGATTTATAGAAGATAACCACCCTTTTTTGTGATTCTTGGATGAGGGATAGGAGGTAGAGACGGATGGGTAGAAATGTCCTACTTGCCATGCACCTACAAACCTAGGAGGGAGTCGTCATGGGAGATACATGTGTTTGAAGAATTTGAAAATATTTTGGGCAGGACACTTGGAGTTGAGGACATACTGCAAGTTAGTTTAAAATGATATTGTTATTTTACTTATTGTTTTCAATGTTATGGGAAGTTTAATTTATAATATAATTTTTTTTTTTAAATTGATAAAGTTGATTAGAAATGGTAAAAGAAATTACTTTTTTAAGCTCTCTCATGTTTTTCTTCATAGAGATACTCATGTAAAAAAATAATTAAAAACTTTGGTAAAATCTAAGTAGTAAATGGTCTTATGTTTATCTTTTATTTTATAATTTTATCTTACAAATAATTAATATTTGACACACTCACACCATTATAGCACCCAGCTCCAAATGAAAGTTTTAATGTGACATTTGTAAAATAGTTACCTCGACTAATCTCTATCTATGTATTTTACATAGATTTATTGAAGATATGTACGCTAGTTAACCAATATCTTTATTAAGTTTATACCTTTTTTAATCCTCTTATATTGTTTATTTCTATAGAAATATTAAATAAATATAAATACATAGATATGCAGGTATAAACAATATTAAATAAAGACCTAATATAAAAGTATTACATGATTTATAATAAAGATAAATTTTTATGATACATAAATAAATATTATGGATAATCTAATATATTATAGTTAATCTATATTTATGTTTATATATATTTCTATTAAATCTATAATTATTATGCGTATTATTATATCAAAATTATTTATATTTAATATATATAACTAAATCTATAAATTTAAAAAGAAAATTATTAATTGGAGAAGTATAAATACACACAAACTTAAGAATTATATGCATTAGATGTTTATGTAAAATTAAAAAAATATATCATAAATATCAAGATATTTTATTCATAATGTCAAAAAAAAATTAAAATTCTCACAAAATTTAAGTAGGAAATGGTCTTGTACTTTTTATTTCTAGGTAAATTTAAAATAGACTATATATATAATCAATACTAAACAAAAACCTTATATAAGGGTATTATAAGATTTACAATAAAAATAAATATTTATAATACATACATATTTACTATGTTAACATTAAATGTTATGAATAACTTATATTTATATACTACTAGTAAATCCATAATTATTATTATATTATATTTAACATTTGTAAGAATAATAATGAAAAGGAGAAGAAATAGAGAGAGTGACAAGTTGATTAAATTACTTGATTATTTACTTTAATCTGAAAATACTACTTAGGTTTCCTTTTCTAGATATAGGATGTTGTTATATACTCTCCACCAAATGGTGATTATCCCATATGAAAATGCCCCATCTTAATTTCTCTCCTCACAATTTAAAATTTTCAAAACCCCCAAATATAGAAGGGATAGTTGATAATGTTCTCTACATCCATTATGCTTTTCTTTAGAGCTTTCAGATTGATGCTTCTTTGAATCACTATAACACTTTCAATGTTTTCAAATGAATTTAATAAGTAGCTCTCAAAAGAGTGAAACAAACCACTTTTACCATTTTGGTAAACATTAATAGAATTTTCAAGAATCCTAAATTATAGCTTCCAAGCTCCTAGTTTACATGCAACGTCCTTACTAATTTGGAGGTTGTAGATTTGGATTTCCTAAATTTCTTTCCAATATGGGGGGTTTCTTTTTTCTTGAAACAAGTTTTCTAAATCATATCCTTGGATTGACTAGTGACACATTCGAATAATTGTTAGGTATATGCCCACTTCATGGGAATTTGGGGATCGAGTATTGTTGTTCTCAGAGAAATTTTATAATAAGTGATTTTAATATAAATTATGTTAGCTTGGAAATTTATAGATTATTTAATTTAATTTATAATATTTAATTATTATTTAGTTTTTATCATTTATCCACATGTCATGAGTTGATTTGAATGTATTTTTTTCACAAATATCTTATACACATAATGATAGGTAAGCTTATTTAAATTTCACATTTCAAAAGTAATTTAATTGAATAATTTTAAGCAATCATTTTATGTGACTTCTAATTGTAATTTATTAATGTCTAGAATAGTTAAAATTAAAAGATTTATTTGTATAAGTTTTTTTTTTTTTTTTTTTTTTTTTTTTTAAATTTAATTTTTAAATTCGTGATATAGTATGAAGGCATGCAAATAAATATTTATCATAAGATTTTTAGAAATCTATTTTTTAAATAATTTTACATTTTAATTTTTGATTTTATTTAACTTGAATCTTAATGAAATTTAATTTTATGGAAATTTGAATCTTACAAACATTAATATCAAAAGTCCATGTGTTATGATCATAGAAGTCATGAACGATCATCTGGGTAATTCTTACCCATATGTATCATTCTATGAATAATGTAAAAAACATTTAAAAAATAGACATTATCTAAAATTATGGTACATGTGAAAGGAATCCAATGGAATATTGGGAAAAAAATTGCTTAATATTCACTATAAAAAACACCTCCCACATAATAATCACCATCATAAAAATAATTTAATATTTATGGCTTAAATATTAATGATTTTAAGAATAAGATAATTAGTCCCCAAATCAATTTTTAATGTGACATTCATGAAAACATATTCACTCCCAAAAGAAAGGACTCTAAAAAATTGTTTTTTTTTATCCCAATTATTTTAAAATTATGTTCCTTTCATTGTCTAGATTTACTTTCCACAATTTATTTATAATAATTAAACCCAGATTTGTGATAAACCACTTATATTTATAAACCTTATTTTATTATTTATTCTTGATTTCATAATATTATTTACTAAAAAATAAATATAATGTTTTATTTTAATTATTTAAATTTGACTAAACCTAATTTAAAAAATATATGGGTAAATATATTATAATTTTTAAATAGAACCACTTTCCTATACTACATAGACAAACATGTTGGCCACTCCTAATTTAAACCAATGAAAGATATGCTTTTGGAAAAATGTCCGCTTAATATTATTTAATTGAAGTGGGGCCATGTAACTTAAATAATAATACACTCATTAGCAAACAAAGTGTTTAAACTAATTTCTAAGCGATTATAAAAATATAGCCCCATTTTTGAAGGAAATTTGTCATCTAACAATATTGATTGTCGAAGCATAAGGTTTTACATAAACAATATATTTCATCATTTTGTTTTTCTTTGTTTTTAGATATTTTTTTTGAACCTCAATTTAAATGTGTAAATAGATTCCCTATTCTATTCGTCTACTACAAATTTCAATAACATAATTTTTATGTGTTATGTTTTATCTCTTTTTCGCTTACAAAAGTTTTATATTTTATTTCATCATCATCATCATCATCATCATCATCATCATCATCATCATCATCATCATCATCATCATCATCATCATCATCATCATCATCATCCTCCTCCTCCTCCTCCTCCTCCTCCTACATTAATATATATCCATCACTCATATTTTGATTTTAAAATTATAAAATATAATTGTAATAAATAAATATATATATATATATATATATATATATATATATATATATATATAATAATAATAAGTTATAAATCTAGATAAATTATCTTGTAAATGTAAACTTAGACAAAAATATCAAATTAAGGTGCAATTGAAATAAAATATTTAGTATGTGATATTTCCTTATTTAACCACAAACACTATTTAAATTTTAAAGTAAATGCTCTCGATATAAATTAATAAGATAAAATAGGCCCTTAAACCAAGGTAAAAAATATTATAGATAGAAAATCAAACCAAGAAAACCAAAAATCCAAATAGATATAAACTCGATAAGCAAAATACAATACATAAGACTAAATAAATGAAGCCCAAAAGATTAACATTTTAATGGAGACCAATATTTCAATTATGAAGCTCCATCATGAAACCACTCCTAAGGATCAATAAAATTCCATCGACATAAACCTCAATCACCAATCCCTAGAACATCCTTCAAGCCTTGAACTAAGAATACCGCTCTAAAAATTTGATGATGAAATAACCCAAGAAAGAAACAATGTATTCTCCAATACTCTCAAATTAAAATTATCCAATAAGATAAAATGGGGAGAAATACCTAAGACAAAAAAATGGTTCAAAAGAATGATCACCAATTCCTTCAACAATGACATGAATAATAGAGAAGTTATCAATAGGTAGAGTATTTTCTCATTAAATCTCTACCTCCTTTCAAGGAGGGTGACCTTCATAGTTCAAATATTCATTAGGAGGAATGTGAAGGGTAATAAAGTTGGCCAAGAAATGCACTCAATAATTAGTCTCTTGATAATTGTGGTAGAAAGAAATTTCCTAAAAAAAGGAATGACAAGGAGGATAACTCAAACAATTAAGTTGAGTTTCCACTAGACAAAACATATCAATTTCACAATGTTGATAATCAAGTGAGAATATATTTCCATGAATAACTTCATAAAATTTGAATCAATACTGATTTTAAAACCTCTCATAAGAGTTATTTCTTCAATCAAATTGTTTGAATACCATGGAATGTTATAGGGAAATCATGATAACACTTATCCCATATTATATTTGAATATTCCTCCAACTCTAAAGACACTTTGGTTACATTTGGATGCATCATCAAAATTAAGCTTGATCTAGTTGTCACCCGAATGTTTCTAAGAAGACAATAACTTTTTGTTTATATGTGGAGGGAGGTTGAAGTTATTTTTAAAAAAAATATATGTTAGGAAAATATAACCATCATATCTAGCGATTTTATTTTTAGGAGGTAATAATTTATCCTTAGAAACATCTTGAAATAGCATCTCAATTTTAAGAGTGAGGATTTATTCAAAGAAATACATGTTCCTAAAAAATCTATTGATTTTATATTTAAATAAGCTCCACAAGATCAGAGATGGGTTTGTAACCCAAATACTATTGAATTGATCCCCTCCTTCCTTTCTCTAGTTAGTTAAAATATCACTAATATAATAAGTTATTACATTAAATTTTTTATTTTAAATAATAAATATGACCAAAGTCTCCAATAAAAAATACTAATGAAGGAGGACATGGATTGGGGTTTCATAATTTTATTTACAAAAGATGCACTAGGAGGGCTCCTAAAAACCAATTCTTTGCAGTCTATCCTAGATAATAGATTTCTTCTTCATGATAAACCACATGTATGCATAATATTTTAGAACTCCCTAAGGGATATAAACTTTTTCACATGACATAAAGGTTTATTAATAAGATATATTAACTTATTATAGCCTAGATAAAATGAAAATTCAAAATAATCTCTAATCCATTCTAAGCAATCAATATACACTGAGCTACACATATGGAAATAATCCAAAAAATAGTTAAATTAAATAATAAGTTAATGGGAATGGTTGTTTTTATAAAGAATTTTAATTTTGCACCTTATCAAAGGTCCCCATACACATTGAGATTCAGCACAATAATTATAAACTAGTGGTCCCCATAAATTTGAAAAATATTTGACTAAAACTTTGAGGGAAGGATGATTACAAAAAGGGCCCACACTAGACCAGGCATCCTTTTAAAAGTTAAAATCTACACCATTTTTAATATCTTAGTACAGGGAGTTTTAGATAGTGTCTTTATATTTTCTAAGGATGTTCCATATTTGTGAACCATACATAGGATACTTTGTAGTAAAAATATAGCTCAAATAATCTACATTATCAAGATACTTTCTATGAAACAAGAATATCCAAGTGATATCCTTGTCTTGGCATAATATCCATAGATGTTTCACTCCCAAATATTTCATTATATCAAATTTTTAAGACTCATACCAACCATTAAATAAAATGTTTTACATAATTTGTTAGCCAATCTATATTTAGATCTACTAAGAGCTTATGAGACTAACATCACATAGAATGGCATTTCTCGGAGCATAGTTTGAATTAATTAAATTTTACTTTTCCAAGAGAACCATTTTCCTTACCAAAAATTGAGTTTATTCAAAAAGGTTGTGATCATATCATCCCAAAATAGTTTTTTTTTATCATCCATAAAAGAGGAAAATTCCCAATTATTTTCTAGGAAGAAAGTCGAGAAATAAACCCAAGAACTTAATTTATCTTAGTATGTCTTTAAGGAGAAGTGTGGAGGAAGAAAATTTTAGATTTCAATAGGTTAACCTCCTAACCCAAAGCATGCTGATATCAATCTAAATTTTTCTTTAGAAATCTAGCTACTTGAATATAATTTGAGTTTCCCAAAATTGCATCATCTACAAATTGACTATGATAGAAGTTAACATTCTTAGTAACTTTGAAGCCGATAATCAGATTCAATTATTTTTATTCTAAAAAGGCTCTACACAAGGCTTATACCATTGTGATGAAGAGGTAGGGATAGATAACATCTCCTTGATAAATTCATAATAAAGCATTGAAAATATATTCGAGACTTTGTTTATAAGAAAAAATAACACAGGAATAGAGATGCAAGATTTGATCCACTCACTCCAAGCCTCTTAGAATCCAAAAAAATTAAGCATTTTGAAAATAAATCTCTAGTTAACCATATCATATGATTTATTTATATAATTTTTGATGATCACTATCACTTCTTTTTTAATTTTAGCAAAGTCAATTAGCTTATGAAAAAATAACAACTCCATATATGATTTGCCTATTTTGAACAAAACCTAGTTTTTATTTAGAAATAGGAATAAAAAGGAGGATTTAGAGACATTTAGGCAAGGATTTATAAATAATTTTATAGATACCAATGTTACATAGGGAAATGGATTTCAATTTATCTAAAGTTTACACGTTATTATTCTTGGGGAATAGAGATATAAAGGTGAAACTAAAATATTTCATTATTTTTTTGAAGGATTTGGATTTGTTGAAAAGTTTGATAATAAACTTTTCAACAATTTCCCAAAAAGTGTTTAAAAAATCCTAGAGGAAACCCATCAGGGCTTGGAGTTTTATCATTATCTATACTCCAAACAGTAGTCTAATGTTTTTTCTCTATGAAAGGTGTCATTAATTCAACATCCCAATCATCATTAATAATTATTAGAATGAGATTCATGAATTATTTTTGTTCAAAGGAAAAATTTTGGGAAGAATCCTTAAGTATTATTTCAAAAAAATGAAGTACCTCCTTTTTAATAACATCCAAATCTTTAGTATAAGGGTCATTATTAGTTTTGTATTTTGAGATCATCTTACAATTATGGCTAGCTAGATTTGACTAGTGAAATAAGTTAGTTACTACCTCCTTCCTTTAACCCAACATTTTCTAAATTTTGGTTTATATAAAGTCTCCTCTTTTTCCAAAAATAAGTTGAGCATTGCACTAAGCTCTTTTTCCATGATAAGTGAGATTATACAATGCTCAACCCTTTACACTTGGCCTTGAAATATTTGAATATCAATTTCAATGATGAGTTTATCACTAGAGATGTTCTCAAAGACTTCTTGTTTCCATGTGTGAAGGTGTTGTCTAACATTTTTAAGCTTATAAGCTACAAAAAATATTTTGGTGTTACCTCTAGGGAATAGTTCTCTCCACCAATCCTTCATAATCTCCACAATATTATGATCCTCTAGCCGCATCAATTCAAATCTAAAGGGCATGCTAGTAGGATTTTTAGCTCGTTTGATAGTAAGGGAAATATGCAAATGGTCAGATCTTGAAACTTTGAGAAATTCAAAGTGAAGGATCCAATTTTTATTTAACCAATGATTAGAGACAATAAAATTTTCATTTCATTTTCCAATGTAACCAAAAATAACTATCATGGTGGTTCAAGTATAGGATCCATATTTAGGTTCAATGTCTAGCAAATTGTTTTCACTGACATCAATTATATTTAATTGGGATTGAGAATTTATATGAGTCTATTCTCTTTTCCTATGATTAATCAATATACAATTGAAGTCACCAACCAAAAATATTTTTTCATCTTGAAAAGAGTTAAAAACCATTGATATTTCTTTCCACATAGTCTATTTAGTAAATGGGCTTGATGGAACATACACATTAAATATGGAAAAAGAAATACTCTCCTTGAAGCAGGATATCTTAAGGCAGATCTAATTTTTATTGGATTCTAAAATTGAGAAAGTAATGGAAGATTTCTTCAAGAGGACATAAAGGCTACCCAACTAGCCTATAACTCCAATAAAAAAGGCAAATAAAGAGTTTGAAAATTTAAGAACATGTTTCAAGCCACACCGCATCTAGGAGGTTACTTTCATTGATGAAAACTAAATCTAATAATTATATTTGAAGTTTTATCTTAAACAATCTCCATTTTCTTGGGAGTCCCAAACACCTAACATTATAATAAAATCTCTTCATTGTTTCAAGGTTTTCTCTCCTTTATGAATAGAATTTGTAAAGAGGACCTTACAGACATAGTATTCCAAACCATTGTGATATGAAATATATCATTTTCCTTTTCCTTGGCTGAGGTTAAGGGTTTTTATAGAAAGAAAAGACTTTTGAATTTGATTCCCTTGAATAATTTCAAGAGGAGTGATGATCTCTTTATTCTCTGATCTTTTGATTTCCCCCACAAAAGAATTGAGAATGCAATCAAAGTAAGAATTCAAACTAGAAAAGCTTAGCACTTTTACAAAACAACTAGGGGAGGGGATCTAAAGAAAGATGAGGGAGAGAGAAGGGAGTAGCATTGACAAAGGAATGAGGAGTAGAAGGGGTGGACTACAGCACTAGGTTAACAACATGTTTAGTGGAAAGAGGAATATTGACAATAAGCTTATGGTATAAAAGATCAACCAACACAAGATCCTTGATGGGTGGAGTGTGATGATATTGGGATTTACAAACCCATTTGAAACAATGACTATGGGTAGGATGACCGAGTTTGGACTGGGGAAAGTAGGCAAGTGGTGGGACATACCCGTAAGGGAGAAATTAAACCATAAATGAATGTGGGATTGGAAACCATTACATCTAAAATGAAACTTCCAATAGTGTACTTATTAGACTCAATTGTGATCACCAACCATTACATTTGAAGGGAAATGTTGGATTGCTTTCATAAAATTTTGCATCACAGAAGAGTAGACCATTAAAGTTACCCCTGTAAATAGTTCATGCTCGCTATAGGTGATCAAATAATATCATGGAAAAAGGGAATGTCCACCCATAAATTCTATGACTTTCCAATTCTATACTTATTCTATGCAAAATTTATCCTTTGAATTCTATTCTTTGGTCAAAGCTTACCTATTGAGAGTGTGCATATCTGATGGAGAATATGGTGACTTTAACCAAGGATGAGTATATGGAATTACAAATAATAGTAGTATTCCATGATAAATTAGTTATTTTTCCCTTTGTTAGTAGGGTTTTAAGGTTGTGCCCCTTTGAGATATGTGATATTGATGAGAAGGGCATATCAGTTTAGTTTAAGAAATACATTTGGGGTTTGTTTTGTCTTGACTATATTGTTGATGGTTTGAAGGAATTAATGATTAATTAGGGAATAATCATTTATTCAATGCATAATAATTATTTACGTTGTTATCTGATGGATAATATGGTGATTTCATCCAAGAATGTGCAGATGTCATTATGAATGGTAGAAGTAGTACTGCAAAACTTGTAAGTTATCATGCCCTTTATTGTGAATTATGACTTGCACCACCATAAAATTGATGAAAGGGTGTTACTTGCTTGTGGGCAAGCACATTGTCAAGATATCTCTTATGCTCATTGATTACCTACAAGGAATATAATTATAAGCATTGTTGAATCATAAACTTCATTTACCATAATATTGGTCTAGCATCTAAGAAGGGCACAACCATATGGGATATTTTCTTCTTTGTTGGATATAATGATTAAAAATTATTATGACCACTCATAGCTGATATTATACTTTCCATTAAAATTTGACCATTACTTCAATGTATTAAGAACTTTTGACGACTACAACATATTTGATTTACATTATGTTATTATAGACTTATTATATTAGAGTTATTTTGATATATATTGGATAGGTACTACTGATGTCATTTTGGGTTTCTATATGTGTTGGTTTGATATGAACCAAGTATAAAATTGGAAGACTTCATTCAGCTTCAAACATAATGTATATATATGCTTATAGTATAGTAAAAATGAGATCCAAATCTGAGACACCTCTACCTTTACTTAATTCTTATGTTTATATCACATCTTGTAATTTAATTTCTATGTTTTGTGAAGCTCATTTTTCTATTTATATAGTCGATTGTGATCTCAGTGGTTAATTTATTGGTTTTGAAATTATTGTGTTCATATTGAATAACTGAAAATTTTATGCAAATTTGATCATATTTGTGTAAATATTTTAGTTCTTCAATATGAACTTTAGATGGAATGATAATTTATTGTCTCTTTTAAAACACTAGTTGGATCTCACTCATAAGCTATTTTAGGCATATGCTTTTATGTTTTGGTTTAGAAACTAAATGAACTATTCCACTCTCTAACTAATGGTTGGGTTGAGTAGGAACCCACTATATGGATAGGCTTATTTTAAATTTCAATAATGTTAATAGACTCTTTGAGGAAAAGGTATGATATTGATTCATAATAATATTTTTCTTGCTAGATAATATGAAGGTTGACTTCACTTTATGATGCATGATGGTTTCTTATTTCAAGTTTTTATTTAATACTTATTATACTTGAATTATATGTACCAATTATGGATAGGTAGTATTGATTTTAATTTGTATGATTATAGGCATTACCTCAATATGATCTAGATTATAAATTGAAACACTTCATTCTAATTTGAATGTAATGTATACATTTATATGATTATAGTATAATATGAATAATATCCAAATCCTATACACCTCTATCTTTATTTGATTCCTATGTTTAGACCAAATCTTACTCACATTTTTTTATTCAGTGGCATGCATTATTTACAAGTGCCATATTCGTATGGCTCATAATGAAAATGTAGTGGGGCTTCATTAACCATAATTTGTATATTAGTTTTTACATTCATATTTAAAGTATTAGTGTTAAATTCATCTATAAAATGCATTATTTTAAATTGGAATAACAATAATAAAGTGATCATGATAGATACCCCTATTCTCCCTCCATAAGACATCATCCAAATCTCAACATTTTAGCATTTACTCTCGGTATAAAACAACACCATAAAATTTTCAAGGATGTCTATCCACTTCCTTAGAGGAAAGGGAAAAATCACATCCTTTACATTCTTTAAAATGGTATATGAAGAGTCTATATATATTCAATGAAACCCTAAACCCTATATTATAGTCTATATAATGCCATGCATCTTGATTTTCTGTATAATACACTTTACATTCTATGTAATGGTCTATTATTATACATCTTTATATGTAATTCAAAGGATCCAATGGACCATTGGTATATATAATGGTCTACTTCAGTCCATCTTTTGAAATCTATATAATGCCCTACATATTGCCTGTCTGTATAATACAATTTACATTTTATGTAATGCTATACTATTTTGTATTTTATTATAATCTTCTTTGAATAATTTTATTTACATACATTAGGTATCATTCATAAAATAATTTAGGCATAAGTTTTCTATATTGGGTTCAAAACTGAATGCACTATTCCACTCTCCATCCGATGTTTGGGGTGGGTAGGGATCCACTATATAAATGGGATCATTTTAGATTCCAAGAATGTTAGTAATCTCTTTGAGGAATAGGTAAGTTATTAATGCATAAAAACTCTTTAATCAAATAATATAGAGGTTGATTTGGTATATCATTTATTTCACTTATTGATGCATGGTTGTTTATTTAAATAGTTTCAACAAACTCAAATTACTTTATAGATTAAGAGTGGATTACCAAACATCATCATAATGGCAATGTTCAAGTCATGGTAAGATTTTATTATTATAGTATAAGTTTAATTTTCTTAAATTATTTAGAGATTACCATTTTTCCATTGTGTTAATATTTTGTCATACTTCACAATAAATTTTAATATTGTTATGAAACATGATTTTGGTCTTATTTTATGTCATTTTTATTACATAGGAACATGTTGCCATCTCTGATCAAGAAACATACTCACATGTTTCATGTGAGCATGACAACAATGTGGAATTTCATCTACCATAGGAATAAAAGAGGAGAATAAATGTTCAAATAAATGTGTTATGTTTGATGGCTTATTCATTTTATGTAGATTCACTATGTTTGTGTGATACCTATTTTAAAATTTTATGTCAAACTCTATGACATAATATTCTTGGATAGAAAATAATATATAAATTATAGAGTGTAATTTTGATATTAGAGCATGTTATTAATGGATTTTTTCATTGTAATGAGACTTTTTCCATTAAGGAATTGGTTGTACGTATTTATATTTAATATATAATTTTTTTGTATTTCCCTGTTAATGGGATTCTGCTACATATCTCTTGTGTTATTATCCTTTATTTTAGTAGCTTCATTCTATATTAGAGTTTAGTAAAATTTCACTACACTAAAAATAATTTCCATTTATATGTTGACACTACCCATGCTATGCTACAAAAAAATTATATAAATAAAAGTAAAGACACAAAATTTCTCATATATATATATATATATATATATATATATATAATGCTCTCTCTCTCTCTCTCTATATATATATATATATATATATATATATATATATATATAGAGAGAGAGAGAGAGAGAGAGCATGAAAAGTATAATATTCATACAATATGTGTTCATTAACTAGGATACCCTTTCCCAAAAATAAAAACTCCTCTTTTAATTATAAATAGTTGATGACTAAAATAAACAAATGTGCATATCACACCTGATTGTTCTTAATAAAAAAATTGAACTTTAAAATAAACAACTATGAAAAAAAAAACCTTTTTCACTTATCAAAAATTTTGAAAATTAAAAAAAAACATTAAAAATAACAATATAAA
>JARHVA010002013.1:222500-247500 GCA_037957365.1 Torreya grandis | reverse complement strand
CAAAGAAAAACAACATAATTAAACCAAATTTGTATTTCAATAGTTTTAATTAATTTTTTATATGTCAATATGTTTTAATATTTTTTCACATATCTAGCATTTATATTTACAAGGATTTAAAATTTTAGGACATATAACATCTAATTACAAATAAAAAGACAACCAAATAACTTTAACTCAATGTATATACATATTTGTTCACAAAAATTGTTGTTTCCCTACATATTTTGTAGTTTCTCTATCCAATTCATCTTGAAAATAACACACTTTGATAACACTTTAAGTTTAAAAAGTAAATAGGCATGTTCATTTCTTGGTGGTGCATGATTTTATATTTCCATATTTTCCAAAAAATCTCTTAAACATTGTAGACTAGTCCTAAAACCATTTCTACACATTGGAAAGGTTGTGTATGGGGATGATTCACCTCACCACAATTGAAAATTGACCTTCCTTAAAACTTGTTACAAACATATTCAACAATCTTCTTAAGGAAATTAAGACTTTTCTTATCAACTAAAAGAGTGAGAAGTGATTTATCTAGCAATCTACAGATCCTAAGAATTTGTAGATCATTTGTATCATCCACATCAGTGATAATATTATCATTTACAATAACATTATCAACATTGTCTTGGTCAAGGTCATCAAAAATATTATTGGCATCATCCTAAACAACTCACAAATAAATGTTTATCAATAACCATATGAACATCCATGAAAATCATTTACAACTTCAAAAAAATAAGGAAAAGTAAAAATTAATACACAAATAATACTTAAATTTGCATCAACATTATCTTTTAATGAAATTTCCTTGCCAAAATTATTTCTCAATTCACCAACATTCAACATGTTCTTACACACATGGTCTTATTTTGACTACATGCATTCACACATTATAAAAGACCAACTCACCATTCTAACCTTGTTAATTTTTTCTTATTTTCTTTATATTTTCACCCATGCTACATCAAGGTCAATCATACTGAACATCACATCACCATTAGGGATGATTTATGATTTCATCCATGAATTGTTTTCTAACTACTCAACCTTGAAGTTTTTTTAAAACACATTTTTCTTACACATTTGGCTTCACCAATAATACACAAATACAAAAGACACGAGCTTCTTCACTAACCAATCTACCCCTTTGATGGGATGAAACTCTAATTTCATTTTAAAATATATGTTTCAAATTAGATTGATATACTTTTATGGAAGCATCTATATCCTGACTAACATGGGGCATTGTATGCAAGCATATTGCCTACATGCCAATATGATAGAACCAATGATCTTTCTAGTTGTTTAAGAATGATTCTTAAGCCACATATTATTAGGTGAATAGGTTTGCATCACAATCTATGGCCTCTTTATTATGTAAATTGTGTATTATTTCACCTAAGCTTCTAAACATGTCTTTCCTTAATTGAACATCAATGACTAATGAAATCAAGTTTTTTAGCCATGCTCTTCTCACATGCCAAATGTAGAGATATAGCTTGCATTAAAATGATTCACTGGATTCATAATGATAATGTAAATATAACTAAATTAAAAGATAAAGAGTTTTTTTCAAAAAAATTAATAAATATTTATAATGGACATGGGATCAACTTACCTAATAACAATAATTTTAGATCAAGCATCATCCACCATGAAATTATTTTGAGCTACATTCCAATGTATGATAATGTGCACTGATCACTAGCTTTATCATCCACAATGTCAGGTCTAGAATAGTATCCCTTGACATAAAAACCCATGTAAAAATAATTACATTATGTATACTATCAAATATGAAAATCATTTACAACATGAATTGCATCATGAAACACAAACATAATTCTTATAAAATAATAAGTTTGATGTTTCAAATTTATAAATTCTCAAGTACCTCCTATGCATTTGTCCCATATGTGAAATCCATTAAAAGTATACTATTATATGTATAATTCAACATCCATTAATTTTTTTGAGGAAGATTGAGGCTTAGGAGGAAGGAATGCTCCTTCATTCTTATGTTTTCAAATTCATCATACCTAAACACTTTTTTAGAATTTCTAATTACAAATCTTTGAACACTATCTGTATCACTAGTCTTGAATTTATATTATGCTTCCTTCATTCTTATATGAATATTGAAAATGTCATCATTAGTCATAAAATCATCCCTCTTTGTTTGAATTTGAATAATGTAAGTTTTTTATGCACCATGTCATGATAATTTTGGTGAACAAGTTCAGGATTTAGGCCCAATAACAAAACCCTCTCCACCCAATCTTTCAAAGCATCACTAATGAAAGCAGATATAGTACAATGACTATCCCTAATGTCATCTACTTCTTTCCCATGGAAAACCATGCCATAGCAATCCAAATTTCCTATGGTATTATATGTAATAAAATCCTATTCTTTCATCTTTATCAACATATAGATAGAAAATTAACATTAATATCCATGACATAAATGCTTGCAGTTGGGTCAATTTCCCTTACCAACATTCAAAAACTTTAAAATGTCATAATATGATTCATCTTCTCACCTATAATAGTCAACTCCATATGTACACCAATACATATATAATACATACATCAATTATAATTAAAAAAATGACCAATTCATATTTTTTTTAAAAATAACTATTATAATGCACAATACCCACACTATATATTCCAAATATCTATCAATTATAACTTTTTGCAAGTCACATGGAACATAATTTAATATATTTTATTTTAAATAGAAGGTAGTGGATTACCTCGATATCTTCCATTCACATTTTATAATTGTTCTATACGATCTCTTTTTATCTAGGAAACAATATATTTATCATTGCTCAGATTATACTCCACCTCATTCCACTCCAATTCATTGTAAGCGAACTACCTGTTACGTCATTTTTTCACCATAAGAGATAACAATATCTTCCATTTGGATGTCATCTATGAAGCGATTAATATAAAAATATATACTTATTGATATTTGCATGAGCAAGGGGCATTGATAAATAATTTAAATTCATAAACATGCATCGTTGATAAGTGATTAGCATTGACAAACAAGGGGAAATGATCTCAACTCTTTGATAGGGTTATCCTTAGAGAACATTGATACTGAGTACTAAGAAAAGAGAAACATAAAATGTATAGAAAACATAGTACTAAGTTATCCACCACCTATGTTACTCTATCCATTAGTAATAAGAAATTCAACATTAAAAACATCAACTCATATGACCATTTAAGGGAATAGCTGAGTCACAAAAGATAGATGGAGTATTAAAGAGATAATATGATAATATCCTAAAATGATTCCCAAATAAACATATCATCATATTCAATTAGTCAGTAATATAGTTAACAAGTTTCTATGAGCCTTTTATTATCAACTTAATTGTGTTATTAAGGAAACTAAACACAATAAGTGTTTTGTAAGCGCATAATAAATAGTCATACATGCCCATCCTTCACATTAACATAGTTATAAATTAATAACTAAGGATTATTATTTTGATTTTATTATTTATTTAATTGAAATAATTAATGATTATTTAGTTCATAATAATTCATTCAATGCATAATCATTGTTTGCATTGTTAAATGTCCAACCCTTGATCATGAAATTATTCCCAAATAAGCACACCATCAGTTTGAAGCAGTCAAAAATACAATCAATAATTTTCCATGATACTTTTATTATTATCTTGATAAGTGTTTTTCAATCCCACCAAAAACAATATATTAAATACAAACTTATGATAAACATAAAATTGAGATAAACATAGTAATAAGTTATCCACCACCTATGTCACTCTTTTAATTAACACTAGGAAATTAAGTATTAGAATCATCCATCCATATTTCCATTTAATGGAATAGTTATAACCACTGTCAATACTTAGTCATAAATATAGATGCATATTTAATCATAAAATAGGGTAAGATCCCAAAATCATTACCAAATAGGCATATCTGCATCGATTAAAATAGTCAACAATACAATCAATGATTTTCCAAGAGCTATCAATAAAAATGAATATAATAAGTCTTTTTGTGATCCCAAAAGAAATAGTTATCCATTCCCATCCTTCACATTAACTTGACTGAGCTATCAATAAAAATGAATATAATAAGTCTTTTTGTGATCCCAAAAGAAATAGTTATCCATTCCCATCCTTCACATTAACATAAATATTAGTTAATAATATAGAAGTATTATGTTGACTATATTGATGACTGATTGAAGAAACTAATGATTTTTTAGGGAATAATTTATTTTATGTTGATATATTATTGCCTAATTGAAGGAATTAATGATTATTTAGGGTATAGTCATTCATTCAATGCATAATTTATTTAAATAGCTTGTATAATCAGAATATGCTAGATAGAATTAATTTAATTCATAATTAATTTAATGCTAGTTACTAGTTCAAATGAAACTCACACTCTTAAACTTTGCCTTATCTAACAATTCATTTACTATATTTTTAACTATTTGAACCCTTAACGGTATTATATTACTAATCTCAACATGATGGTAGTTATAAATATACTTGAATATATGTACACAACAAGAGTAAAACTTAAAAGCACTCTTTATAGTAATATCTAAAATACAAAGGTATAAAATTCAAATTACATTACATGTATCATATACAATAATGATTATGTATCGAACTAATATGTGTTGACTAAATTATATGTATCATATCCTAACTACATAAATTATTCAATAACCTATGCATTACATGAAATATTATGCCCTAGCTAATCATTATTTCATTCATGTAGTCAATAATATAGTCAACATAAAATAAAATCAAATTGAAATTCAACAATGAAAATAATATGGTTAACTATAGCCATGAACTTGTATATTAAAATTCAACCCTAGGGATGCTCCTATGATTCAGACTTCTAGAATTGGGTAATGGTGAACAAGATCATGAACAAGTAGAGAAGGAATATTATAATGCCAACCAAGAAATGGTTTACTCTTTTAATAGGGTAAAGGTGCAAATAAAAAGTCTACAGATATTAACATTTTATTTCTCAACTAATGTTTCACTTAACCATTATCGTTTGGATTAACTGTTATCATTTATCTTGATCACTAGCCATTTCCTTAATTGATGTTCTTTGAGTTAAAATTTTATTCATAGACATTATCCCCATTGTGAGCATTGGAATTTGGCCAAATTGGTGAGAAAAATGAAGATGTCAACTATAAATACAAATGCTACTACTAATTAAGGCACTCCCCCATCAACAACCTTGCCACTTTTTCACATAATTAAAAAATTTAGTGCCTCTTATTGTCAGTGGCATCTCTTCACTCTCTCCTCCTCTTCATCTTCTCATTAGATGTTGTTTCTCCTCTTATTACAAAGGAGATGAGGAAGTGTCATCACTTATAACTCCTCCTGCTCCATCTCATGCCTTATCTAATTCCTTCTACTAACTCTTTTCGAAAGGAGAATCATTATTGCCACCTCCACCTCCTCTCTACTTGATTGATTAGGCACAAGTTAAGTTGAAAACAAATCATCATTAAATTCAAAAGAATCATTTAGTTTCAATTTATTGTGGGAAACATATGGCTAAAATTTTAATATAATATAATAACATAACCAAGGGCATTAAATGGGGATGATTTCTTGGAAAATAAGTTCTAACAAAAGGCTACTATCTATGATATCAATGGATGTAACACATTAAACCATCATTTCAATTTTATAGTGTTGAGGCCATTGACCATTATATTGAAATTAAATTTTTTCAAAGGTTGTTATTAATATTAGGCTTTACCCACGAGGTCACCTTGTTGGCTATGTATTTTTAACCCAACTATTATCCATTTGTTGATAACTGAGTTTTTTGTGTTTATGATTCATAATAACTACGTGAAATATCATTGTTAGTGCAACAATATGATGTCTAAAATATAAAACTCCCTCACCTTATGTTATAGGAAACCTTTGGATTATTAAATTGATAAATAGTACATAGGTATGTGGTAGCTAAATAAAAGAGCTATCAAACTTATTAATACTATTATTATAGAGATAAAGTATGCAAATGGTTTAAAGTTTAATTAAATGTGGTGGGTTTATATTTACAATAGTGAAATAATATTTACATATTTTAGAATATAAAATTTTTAATTAGGAAAGACTAACAAGTAAAATATCAAGAAACATCTCTCAAAATATAACATTTTTAATTGGGTGAGATCAATAAGCAAACATCAACTTTTAATAAACCCTAGCCAAGATAGAGAAGATATACCACAATAAATACATACATAATCACAACATGAAACAAGGGCACCAAGGGCATATAGCCGGTTTATCCACTAATAAACATAGTTGTTGCAAGAACTTAAAAGAAGAATTATTCCACACATAGCATAACACAACCAATAAAAGTGCAAGTATATGCTATTTAAGATAATTATTTAAATGTATATCTATATAAAATAAATAGTTTACCTTAAAATTGATTAACAAAATATATTTTATTTTCTATGTTTTTTCATATTTTTTATCTTTTTGCTTATAAATGGATTTACATTAAAATATAACATGGATATCATTCTGAAAATAAAATAATAATTTCCACTCCCAACAACACATTAACCATGTGAAATCTATTTTATTGAATATTTTTCCCTTGCCTTCAAAAAAATCACTTTTTCAACATTCATTCAAATCATTGTGAACATGGGCTTATTCTTATTTTGATAATTATGTAACTATATGTTAAAATAGTAATGAAACAATGTATTTTCTTTGGGATTGCATTATACTAGGGAATAAATGATCTATCTTGGTATATTTTAAGCACACTCTAATAATTATAGTAATTCATAGTCTAGATAAAATAATATAATGTAATGTATCACTAACATGAATAGACCCTGTGATCATATTTTTACCATAGTATATTTTTTTTAAGTAGCCAATAATGTCCATGATTTCACCATATTTTAGATTCAACATGGGACAAATATGTAGGTGAGGTTTGTGAATGACATTTTTTCTCAATTGTTTTATATTTAACATTTCAAATTAATCAGACCATTGCACCATGTGGCTGAAGATGAGTCATAGTTTCTATAATATAATTTATATCCATGTGACCTAAATTAAAAATTGATTCTAGATTTTGGGTTTTGTATCACACTCAAAACTATGGATAGTCACCATTGTGATGAAACACATATTATGGGTAAACAACCTTCAATTATTATATGGAAATTTTTAGGGGATGTGAAACCCATTTACACCTCATTAGTCATAAATTTGATAAAGATGATGCAAATCCTCACCAATGGAAATCACAAGTATGGAGCATAAATATATGCTCAATAAAAAAGAGGACCAAACATCAATTCAACTAATTATGATCCATTGGAGGATAGTTCTGTCACCATATCTCCATAAATTATGAATAACTTATATCAACAAATTTATATGGGTTGGAAGTAAGTGGAATTCATGAATAAATTGTATCTCTCAATGCCCTCCATAATAATTATGGGCTAATATGCTCAAATATTCTTGTTGAATCATCTACAATAGTTTTTTCATGTGATGAATTGGCTCACAACTCATAACTCTTAGTCTATTCTTATAATTTCTTATTGTTTATCCCAACCTATACTTCCAACTATATTTACCTAAATTAAATATAACAATTTATAAAAAGAAATATTAATTTTGTATAGATATGATTAAATGATATTGTTAACAATTCTAACCTAACTTCTTATGTAACATTATATTAATGGATACATTCTTCATTGGTTTTAATACTAAAATAGCTACATTGAGTTATAATTTACCCAATGGGGGACCCAAATAGTTATGGATTAAGTTATCACCTAACTTTTGAAGCTAGTTGTATGAAGGCCAAATTTGTTTAGAGAGTTGAGGTATTTCACGGAATACATGATTTTCCCACCATTCCTTGTGCATAGTGGAAACCCAAAAACTATCTACTGAGGATGCCTTAGGTTTTGAAGCACATATTAAACCACTCAGCTCTCAAATGGTATCAAAAATGAATTTTCCAACCACATCCCTATATAGAATGTTATCAAGCATTTATATCTATTTCAACTACTAATTGTTGATCAATACCAAATGGTTTAAAAACATAAATATTATATGTGAAAAGACATGGTACCCTAATTTAAAAATAATGGATTTTATAGCAAGATTGAAAGATTATAAGTCAGATGAATATTTTGATGATGGTTCACACATTATTATTATTTTTTGAATCACCCTAAGATGAAGTGTGTCCTTCAACATGGATAGTTTTTGGTAGGGAAAGATTATAGGGAATTGAAATTACATAATAACCAAAAAAATTGATCACATTAGGATCAAGATGGTTGGTTGGATTGAGAATCATGGGGTTTTGTGTACATATACAATTGAAAGAGATCATAAAAGGAATAAATAAGGGAAGAAGTTGACAAATTATCTTAGATAATCCACTTGGGTGTGTGGGAATGTGGAGAGTGACAAGAGATTACATTTAGTACCCTTACCATCTTTAGGATCCTCCATTTGAAAATTTATTGATAAAATTTGGCTTTTTCTTTGTTAACCCTTATGATGTAGTATTTTTTTCATTGTTACACTTCGTAAGGTTAAACATGAGCTATAACCCATTTAAATAGATTTGTTAGTTAATGAAACATGTTGCATTATAAAAACATAGATATAGAATGTTTGGTTTACTTATTTTTTTCCCATAGTAATTTAATTTTATCAATCATTGCAAGAAAATTTGTAATTAATCCATGTAAACAATGATATGTTATGGAAATCAATAATAATTATTATATATGAGTTTCTATGTAACCATTGAAAAAAATATGTTGAGAAGACAAAAAATTATTATATTGTGATGCTTACATAATATATTTTTATAAGAATATAAATAATCATTAGTTAAATATTTTTTACAACATGACACTTTATGTTTCAACATTCTATTTAATGGCAAGCAAAAGGTTTTTTTGGGATTCATTCATCAATAGGTGTATTTAATTTTACATTACCTTTTATTATTTTTAAATGTTTTTTTATCTCTTTATTTTATTTCTAATTTTTTAAACTATTACTTAGGGAAAATGGTGAATTATTTCTATTTATTTATAATATCTCTCATTTTTAAGTGAAAAAAAGATGTCGAATGTGTTTTAATTCTTAAAAAAAATAGAATATGTATTAATAAACTATTATTAATTTACCTACCAACTATGGTGTTGAAAATTATTGTATCCTCTATCAATCCTTATAGCAAGCAAATGTTTATTAATTTAATAGTCTAAACCTCTAGTTTGCATTATAGTTGAAGATCATTAAGTAGTTGAATATGTAAACTATAGGAATTAAATGAAACCATTGGACATCCTCTTACCTACAATTAATAAAAATTAGTGAAATTCAAGTTCAAATTTTTCTTGAGATTTTTGGAATTGGAGGGATTATTGAAATTGGAGGGATTTTTGAAATTTTCATTTTTTTAAATTTTCTTGAAGGCATTACATGGAATCATTGAATTACATAGAATGTTGGAATCTCTGATAACATTTTAGAAACTAACATATAGAATATATACAATGTTGATTAAGGATACATCTAAATCAATGAGTTCCTTTGGCTAAGAAGCCATGAGTAAGGAACAACAACACTATCAAAATCATACAAGTCATGATCTTGCCCTTAACTACTTAACTCTATATGTTAGGTATATAGAGGGATTTTTACATTGGTAGATGGATCTAAGCAAACATCATCCTCACCAATTAGACTAAAACCCTTTAAACTAAAATTATAATTCAAATATATGTCTCTTGAAACCCTTCCTTATTTTTTTTAGGTATTAGTTTTAATGGAGTTGAAGGTGCAGTAGTTGTGCTTAACTTCCTATGTAGGTGAAATTGGTGGAGTTATATGTTGGGATCAAGTCATTGATATTATATTCAATATATAAAAAAAATTGAACATTATGTTTCAAATTGTTAACATATAAATCAGTACTTTATCAAAGAATGTTGACATTTAATTTTTGTAACCTATTACATTAAATGAATGTTCAAACACATATACATGATTTTTAGTGTTTCAACATATATTAAGTTTTAACTTTAATATATTTTTGGATATATATATATATATATATAATCATATGTCAATATGTCATATAGCAAATCCTTTCAAAATACCCAATTAAATAAGTTTATTAATTATATATAAATAAATTATGGAATCCAGTAGTTTATTGATTAGAAGTTTTAAATATGTTTTCCTCTTTATAATTTTTAATAAAGGGAAAATAAGTAGCATTGGCATAATAGAGAAAAGACTATAATTTATAGTTTTTAAAAATTATTTTCATACTTGAATATACCAAAACTAATAAAAATAACATATATAATCAAATGGGCTTACCTAATACTTGATTGCTGAAAGACTAATGATGTGAAAATAACTCCAAAAAATGCAAAATTAACAAATTCTCAAATAACATGCTCTTTGATATACAAATATTAGTTTATATAGAATGTTGCAGTTATAGAATGTTGGTATCTAATTTAACTTTATTTGGGAATAATCGATTTTTATTCCTAATTTAGCTAAAGGTTTGGATTAATAAATCAATTTTGAACATATAAATAAATAAAGCCCTGATTTGTATAATTTATTTATATTTTTTACCTTTCTAAAAACATAAATAAATAAGGAGAAACATAATTTATCTTTAAACTAGACTGAAATGGATGATACAAAATTCGAAACAAGTTGTGTAAGATAGGAAAAGTGTTGAGAACATGGATCTGAAAGGTTAGGAGCACCAAAAATAGGAAACTTTGGTAATTGGTGTTGTTGTTCACTTCTACCATTGTTATCCAAACTAGTCCTAGAGACCTAATAATTTTTAGGTATTTACTTTATGCCTATGTGAGCTTCCATGTGAAATATTGACTATTGATTGTTGATAGAAGTTGATGTAGAGTTAATTTAATCTTAAAAACCCTAAGCCTTTATCATTCTTGATAAAATAATGTTTGAATCACTTGAGAAAGGATTGGGTTAGTGTGTAAGATGTACTAAACATTAAAACTAAACCACTTATGTGGGCATGCGACCTACATTCCAAAAATCTAAAGATGGATCAGGTTGTGTGTAGTTATCTAACATATTGTGCTTTATGAAATAGTGTGATGCAAATGCAAAAATGACAAATTAAGAGTGTTTGAGGTGGCTAGGGACCAGTATGAGGTTTTGACTATATTTGTAGCTATGTTGGGTGACTGCATGTAGAGAATAGGGAAGTTTCCACTAGTGATTTATTTATATTCCTAATTGATTTATAAGATTTGTCACCTCCCTTGTAATTGAAATTTTAGTGGGCTTTTATAGGGAACAATTGGTCATGGGTCAGATGTACTTCCATTAAGTCAACATGATTAAGGTTAGGGACCAAATGAAAATGACCATTAGGGATCAAAGTACAAATAGATAAGAGCACTAAAAATGGGACACCCTAAGGTCCGATGCTATAGTCCAAATATGGTGCTCCTATCCTACATGCTCAGGACTTGGGGGAATAGGATTAACCTAGGAAATATTATTTGTTTATGGTAGAATGATTATTCTTCAGGTTCAGGATGATTCTCAATGAGTGAGGTGTCTATAAGGGTCATAAGAGCATGAAAAAAGGAGATACAGATAGGGTGTCAAAAGCCACACTCAAACTACCAATTTGGACATTTTATATAACTACAGTATCCCATCTACCAAAATTTATTTTATCTTATTAATTATTTTCTATTGACATTTATTAAAATTTAAAATTTGGATCTAATTCTTAAAATTTCAATAACATTGTGTATATGTATATATTTTCAATAAAAAGTTTAAATTTACTTACACATTAAAAATTTGCATAAGGATGTGATGTTTTATGAAGACATATTTAAATTTTATATAAACTCCTTTAAACAAGATGGTTTTTAATAAATTTAAATAAATATAAAAAAATTATTTTTATTGCTTGGTATAACAATGATAAAATAAATAAATAAATATAAGATTGCTTAGATGGAAATTATTTAAATAATTTTAAAAAAATAAATAAATATTATACAATCAATAATTGGGATCCCCTTTCACAACAAATATAATAATTATTGGACCCCGTTCAATAATTAACTTCTTCATCACATATTTTTTTTTAAATGAACCCTTAAATAAAAATTTATATTTTATTACAATTTAATACTTCTTTTATGTAATTGTTATTTGTTAACTTTTATAAAACTCTAATCTTTTAATTACTTTTTATTGTTACACCTAATGTGATGAAGGTACATGAATTTTTGGGTTTTATAATATGTCTAAATTGATTGATAAAAACATATTTGAATTATATTATATTAATGAATGATCAGACTAACATTTTTATGTATCATTTATATTTTTGATATTTGATAGCAAGATTTTGAACTCATGTTGTTTTTCTATGCATCCTTTATACTTAAAATTTATTTCCATTGTCACAACTATATCAAGTGTGCACCATAACATGTGACCAAAAGACCTAACTGCATATATTGTAATGTCATTTATAGCTTGAATTTGTCATAATTCCTAAATAAGTATCATTAAACTACAATTGAATATTTTGTTGTAATCCATATTTGTGATAAACCACTTATATTTATAAATCTTATTTTATTATTTAATGTTGATTCAATAATATTATTTACTAAAAGTTAAATATGATTTATTATTTTAATTATTTAAATTTGACTAAACCTAATTTAAAATATATATATGGGTAAATGTATTACAATTTTTAAATAAAACCATTTTTATATACTAAATAGACAAACATGTTGGCCTCTCCTGATTTAAACCAATGAAAGATACACTTTTGGAAAAAATTCCACTTAATATTAATTAATTGAAAGTGGGGCCATGTAACTTAAATAATAATACACTCATTAGCACACAAAGTGTTTAAACTAATTGCTAAGTGATTATAAAAATATAGCCCAATTTTTGAAGTAAATTTGTCAACTAACAATATTGATTGTTGAAGCATAAGGTTTTAAATAAAAAATATATTTCATCACTTTATTTTTGTTTTTTTTAGATATTATTTTTCAACCTCAACTTAAAATGTGTAATTATATTCCCTACTCTATTCAACTATTACAAATTTCAATAACTTAATTTTTATGTGTTATGTTTTATCACTTTTTCGCTTACAAAAGTTTTATATTTTATTTTTACAAACTTATTAACTTATTATTATTACTATTGTACATTAATATATATCCATCACTCATATTACTATTTTAAAATTATAAAATATAATTGTAATAAATATATATTTAATAAGTTATAAATCTAGATAAATTATCATGTAAATGTAAACTTGGACAAAAATATCAAATCAAGGTGCAATTGAAATAAAATATTTAGTATGTGATATTTCCATATTTAACCATAAAGTCTACTTACATTTTAAAGGAAATGTTCCTGATAAAAATTAAATAAGATAAAATAGTCCCTTACACCAAGGTACAAAAGGATATAGATAAAAAATCAAACCAAGAAAAATAAAAGAGGGCTCCTGGGAAACAAAAGGATATGGAAAGAAAACAAAAAATAAAAATAGATATAAACTTGATAAGAAAATTACAATACTTAATACCAAATAAATGAAGCCCAAAAGATTCACATTTCAATGGAGACCAATATTTCAATAATGAAGATCCATCATGAAACCACTCGTAAGGATCAATAAAATGCCATCAACATAAACATTGATCACCAATCCCTAGAACATCCTTCAAGCCTTGAACCAAGAATATTGCTCTAAAATTTTGATGATGAAATAACCCAAGAAAGAAACAATGTATTATCCAATACTCTCAAATTAAAATGATCCAATAAGATAAAATGGGAAAAAATACTTGAGACAAAAAAATGTTCCAAAATCATGATCACCAATTCCTTCAATAATGACATGAATAATAGAGAAGTTATCAATAAGTCATCTATTTTTTGATTAAATATATACATTCTTCCTGAGGAGAGGGACCTTCATAGTTCCAATAGTCATTAGGAGGAATGTGAAGGCTACTAAAGTTGGCCAAGAAATACACTAGATAATTAGTCTCTTAATAGTTGTGGTAGAAAGAAATGTCCTAAAAAAAGGAATGACAACGAGGATAACTTAAACAATTAAGTTGAGTTTCCACTAGACAAAACATGTCAATTTCACAATGCTGATAATCAAGTGAGAATATCTTTCCATAAATAACTTCCTAAAATTTGAATCAGTAGCAATTTTAAAATCTCTTAGAAGAGTTATTTCTTCAATCAAATTATTTGAATACAATGGATTGTTATAGGAAAATCATGATAACACTTGTCCCATATTATAATTTAATATTGTTCCACCTCTAAATAGACTTTGGCTACCTTTGGATGCATCATCAAAATTAATCTTGATTTAGTTGTCACTCAGATGCTTCTAAAAGGACAATAACATTTTGTTTATATGTAGAGCGAAGTTGAAGTTATTTTTAGACAAAATTCCATTTTAGAAAAATATAACCATCATATCTAGTGATTCTATTTTTAGGAAGATTTATTCAATGTGGGACATGTTCCTAAAAAATCTATTGATTTTTATATTTACATAAGATCAGAGATGGGTCTGTAACCCAAATACTATTGAATTGATCCCCTCCTTCCCTTCTCCTGTTAATTAAAATATCATTAATATGATAATCTATTACCTTAAATGTTTTATTTTAAAAACTAAACATGACCAAAGACTCAAATAAAAGAGTTTAATGACGGAGGATGTGGTTTGGGGTTTCATAATTTTATTTACAAAAAATGCATTAGGAGGGCCCCTAAAAACCAATTCTTTGCAGTCTATCCCAAATAATAGATTTCTTCTTCATGATAAACCCCATGTAGGAATTATATTTTAGAATTCCCTACAGGATATAAACTTTTTCACATGACATAAAGGTGTATTAATATGAGATATTAACTTATTATAGCCTAGATAAAATGAAAAGTTATCAAAATAATCTCCAATTCATTTTAGGCAATCAATATACACTGAGCTACATATATGGAAAGAATCCAAAAAATAGTTGAAATAAATAATAAGTTTATGGGAATGGTTGTTTTTATAAAGAATTGTATTTTTCCACCTTATCAAAGGTCCCCATACACTTTGGGATTCAGCACAATAATTACAAGCTAGTGGTCCCCATAGGTTTAAAAAATATTTAACTAAAATTTTGAGGGAAGGATGATTACAAAGAGGACCCACATGAGACCACACATCCTTTTAAAAGTTAAAATATACACCATTTTTAATATCTTAGTTAAGGGAGTTTTAGATAGTGTCTTGATATTTCCTAAAGAAGTTCCAAATTTATGAACCATACATAGGATATTTTGTAGTAAAACTATGGGCTGCATAATCTACATTATCAAGATACTTTCTATGAAGCAAGAAGCTCCAAGTAATATCATTGTCTTAGCATAATCTCCATAGAAGTTCCACTCCCCAAGATTTCATTATATCAATCTTATTAGACTCATAATGACCTTTAAATCAATTTTTTTTAATAATTTGTTAGTTAATTTGTATTTAGATCTAGCTAGAGCTTATGAGACTAACATCACATAGAATGACATTTTACTTTTCCAAGAGAGCCAGTTTCCTTTCCAAAAACTATGTTTATTCTATAAGGTTGTGTTCATATCATCCCAAAATAGTTTTCTTTATCATCCATAAAAGAGGGAGATTCCCAATTATTTTCTAAGAAGAAAGTTGAGAAATAAACCCAAGAACATAATTTATCTTAGTATGTCTATGAGGAAAACTATGGAGGAAGAAAATGTTATATTTCAATAGGTTAACCTCCTAACCCAAAGCATGCTAATATCATTCTAACTTATTATTTATCATTCAAGCTTCCTAAATATAATTTGAGTTTCCCAGAATTGCATCATCTGCAAATTGACTATGATAGAAGCTGATATTCTTAGTAATTTTGAAGTCGATAATGAGATTCAATTATTTTTATTTTGAAAAGGATCTACCCAAGGCTTATACCCTTATGATGAAGAGGTAGGGATAGCTATCATCTACTTGATGAATTTATAATAAATCATTTAAAAATATATTCGAGACTTTGTTTATAAGAAAAAATAATATAGGAATAGGGATGCAAGATTTGATCCAATCACACCAAGCCTTTGAGAATCTAAAAAAAATGAGGATTTTGAAAATAACTCTTTAGTTAACCCTATCATATGCTTTGTTTATATAATGTTTGATGATCAATATCACTTCCTTTTTAATTTTAGCAAAGTCAATTAGCTTATGCAAAAATAATAACTCCATATACGATTTGCCTATTTTGAACAAAACCTAGTTGCCTTTTAGAAATATGAGTAGAAAGGAGGATTTAGAGACAATTAGGCAAGGCTTTAGAAATAATTTTATAGATACCAACGTTACATAGGGAAATAGGTTTGAAGTTATATAAAGTTTACATGTTATTATTCTTTGGGATGAGAGTTATAAAGGTGAAACTAAAATCCTTCATAGTTTTTCTCAAGGATTTGGATTTGTTGAAAAGTTTGAGAATAAGCTTTTCAATAATTTCCCAAAAAGTGTTTAAAAAACCCTAGAGGGAACCCATCAGGTTCCGCAACTTTATCATTGTCTATACTCCAAACATTAGTCTAATGTTTTTTTCTCTATGAAGGGTGTCATTAATTCAACATCCTAATCATCATTGATAATTCATGGAATGAGATTCACAAATTGGTTTTGTTCAAAGGCAAAATTTTGGGAAGAATCCTTAAGTAATATTTCCAAAAAATGAACTACCTCCTTTTTAATAACATCCAAATCTTTAGATAAGGGCAATTATTAGTTTTGTGTTTTGAGATCGTATTACAATTATGGCTAGATAGAGTTGATTGGTGAAATAATTTTGTTACTGCCTCCTTCCTTCACCCAACATTCTCTAAATTTTGGTTTATATAAAGTCTCCTCTTTTTTCATGATAAGTGAGATTATACAATGATCAATCCTCTACACTTGGCCTTGAAATACTTGAATATCAATTTCAATGATGAATTTATCCCTAATCATGTTCTCAAAGACTTCCTTTTTCCATGTGTGAAGGTGTTGTCTAACATTTTTAAGCTTATGAGCTACAACAAATATTTTGGTGTTTCCTCTAGGGGCGAGTTCTTACAACCAATCCTTCATAGGCTCCACCATATTATGATCCTTTAGCCACATCAGTTCAAATCTAAAGGGCATGCTAGTAGGATTTTTATTTCATTTGATAGTAAGGGAAATATGCAAATGGTAAAATCCTGAGACTTTGAGAAATTCAAAGTGAAGGATCCATTTTTTATTTAACCAATGATTAGAGACAAGAAATTTGTCATTTCATTTTCCAATGTAACCAAAACTAGCTATCATGGTAGTTCAAGTAAAGGATCCATATTTAGGCTCAATGTCTAGCAAATTGTTTTCACTAACATCAATAATATTTAATTGGGATTGAGTATTTCTATGAATATGTCCTCTTTTCTTGTGATTACTCAATATACAATTGAAGTCACCAACCACAAATATTTGTTCATCTTGAAAAGAGTACAAAACCATAGATATTTCTTTCCACATTGTCTATTTAGTAATTGGGCTTGAGGGAGCATACACATTAAATATGGAAAAAGACATACTCTCCTTGAAGTAGGATATCTTAAGGCAAATCCAATTTTTATTGGATTCCAAAATTGAGAAAGTAATGGATGATTTCTTGAAGAGGACACAAAGGCCACTGGACTAACCCATAACTCCAATAAAAAGGGAAATAAAGAGTTTGAAATTTTTGGAACATGTTTCAAGCCACACTGTGTTTGGGAGGTTAGTTTCTTAGATGAAAAATAAATCTAAGATTTGTATTTGAAGTTGTCGCTTAAACAACCTCCATTTGCTTAGGAATCCCAACCACCTAACATTCCATTAAAAGCTCTTCATTGTTAGTTGGGAGGGCTATTCCCTCTTCCTTGTTTCAGGGTTTTCTCTCCTTTACGAATAGAATTTGTAAAGAGCACCTTACAGACATACTATGCCAAACCCTTGTGATCTGAAATATGTCCTTTTCCTTTCCCTTGGCCGAGGTTAAGGGTTTTTATAGAAAGACAAGACTTTTGAATTTGATTCCCTTGAAGAATTTTAAGAGGAGTAATGTTATCTTTATTCTCCGATCTTTTGATTTCCCCCACAAAAGAATTGAGAATGCAATCAAAGTAAGAATTCAAACTAGAAAAGCTCGGCACTTTTAGAAAACAACTAGGGGAGGGGATCCGAAGAAAGATGAGGAAGAGGGAGGGGAGTAGCATTGACAAAGGAATGAGGAGTAGAAGGGGTGGACATCAGCACTGGGTTAACAACATGCTCAGCGGAAAGAGGAATATTGACAGTAAGCTTAGGATACAAAAGATCAACTACCCCGGGATCCTTGACGGGTGGAGTGGGATGATATTGGGATTTACGAACCCATTTGAAAGAACGACTCCGGTAGGACGACCGGGTTTGGACTGGGTAAAGCAGGCAGGTGGCGGGACTTAGCCGTAAGGGAGCAATTAATCCATAAATGACTGTGGGATTGGCAACCGTTGCATGTAGAAGGCGACTTCTCGTAATGTACTTGTTGGACTCAACTGTGGTCACCAACCGTTGCATTTGAAGGGAAACGTTGGATTGCTTCATAAAATTTTGCTTGACAGAAGAGTAGACCATTAAAGTTAACCCCTGTAAATAGTGCGTGCTCGCTATAGGTGATCAAATAATGTCGTGCCAAAGTTGCAAAGGAAATGTCCACCTATAAATTTTGTGACTTTCCAATCCTATACTCGTTCCATTCAGAAGTTGCCCTGAGAATTCTGTGTATGAGATAAATCTGTTAATTGTAACAGGTTTGACCTGACCGAAATTTGGGCCCTACTCTAGGACGATAAGTTCCGAAAAAAAAGGTGTACAGGAATGGCGTCAATTAATTCGGAAAAACTTTTCATACTACGCATGATTTTTCTGTCGGCTACTTTACCGTTTTCCTTATCAATTGTTTGTTTCTAAAGCGTAGTTTTTACGATTATTACGGAGGTGCATTGGACATTGACCCTCACACAGTCTCCATCCACCTCTCCATTAAGCCTTCAACGCTCCCCACACATCCGTTAGCGTTTTCCTAATTGTTATTTTTATCTTAGCTATGATTGTCCCGGACCCTTTGATGCAGTCTCGAAGAATCTTAACAATCAAGCAAAATCGAATTTCAGTTTTTATTATTTTCAAAACTAGAGCCAATTTGTGAGCTCTCTAGAATCCCCCCTTCTCGACTTCCCTTTCCCCTTTGTGAGCTCCATTGCCGTCATCCTCTTCATCACCACGACAGGGTAGATAGTTGCAGACATTTCTATTCTTTGGTCGAAGCTTACCTATTGAGACATTGCATATCTGATGGAGAATATGGCGATTTTAACGAAGGACGAGTATATGGCATTATAAATAGTAGAAGTAGCCCACAATAAGTTAGTTATTGAACCCTTTGTTAGTAGGGTTTTAAAGTTGTGCCCTTTTGAGATATGTGATATTGATGAAAAGGGCATATCAATTTAGTTTAAGTAATATATTTAGGGTTTGTTTTGTGTTGACTATATTGTTGATAGTTTGAAGAAATTAATAATTAATTACGACATAATCATTTATTCAAGGTATAATCATTATTTATATTGTTATCTGATGGATAATATGATAATATAGGGAAAACTCACAACCTTGATATTCATTTTCATTGCTTGTATAATATCCTTTATTATATATATATATATATATATATATATATATATATATATATATATATATATATATGGCTTGTATAATACCCTTTATTACAGTATGTATAATGCCAAGATTCTTCAACATTCAATTTTATGTATAATACTCTTTACATTCTATATATCATTCTTGGATATACTATCTATAAAAGAACTTGAACTCTATAATTTTATATTCTAGATTTATTTTATAAAGGAATTTGAATGATAGGAGTTTTGATCCACTATTGTATTCACACTATTTTTCATCTTGATACATAAAGGAAAAGAACCAATGAACCAAAACCATTATCTCATATAGTGATCTATTATTATTCATTATCGATACTAATTATTATCTTTAGCATTTGGGATATCCTTCACATAAACACTAAAACAATCATTCTTGCTACATAAAGGAAAGTAACCAATGAACCATCAATGTATATAATGGAATATTATTGCTCATTATCAATATTAAATATCACAAATCATGAAAGGGCATTAACTAGATGGTGCATTTTCATTTCAATGTGTTCAGATTTCATGGTTTGGCTAATGTCTATTAACAACATGATAAGGAAAAAATCAACTGGTTCATTGCTTCCATTCTTTTATGTAGAAAGATGGATAATAGTAGACTACTATACAAATTATAAAGGGTATTATACGTATAAGTAAAGTGTAGGGAATTATATAGATTAGAATAATATGGACAATAGTGTGTGTGTGTGTGTGTGTGTGTGTGTGTGTGTGTGTGTGTGTGTGTGTGTGTGTGGTTCATATCAAACATCTATATACAAGACAAATATGTTTTTTATAATCCTATACAAAATAGGAATACATTTATGAAAATGGTTCCTGATTCTAGAATCAAGTAATGGAAAAAAGACTCCTACATAGGTAGAAAATAAATACTGTAATGGCAAACTAGAATTGGTATACTCTTCAAACAAGGGAAAGGTGTGCAAATAATAATTCAACGTTCAATAGATATTAACATCTAGCACTTGGATTAACTATTATAGTTTTCCTTAATTGTTGTTATTTGCCTTAACCATTGTTTAATTTAACATGTTTTTTACAAATGTTATCCTAGCCATGAGCATTGGACTTGGCTGATTTGTTGCGATCTGTGCACAAATCACTTAGAAATGTGAGTGCTCATGTTAGTTAAGGCATTCCCATCATCAAAGTGTGAATGGTCCAATAGAATGAATTAAGGGGGAGGTTAGACAGAGTATCCAATAGGAACATATATGTCAACTATCCATGTGACCTTCGTAAGCATGTTGGATACTCTAAGGGTAGAAGAAATATCTAGTATGTATGTAGAGGTAATTTGTAAGTGTGGTCTCTACATGCTTGATAGATACTCTAAGGATAGATAGAGTATCCAACATATATGTGAAAGTTAATTATTAACCCACCTTCTATGTGTCTATTAGATACTGAGGGTCCCTATCCTCTATCCATTCTATTAGGCATCTGATGATGGACCCCACATCTTACATCCTCAATAATGACCTTAATAATCAACTATGCTTAGTGTGATAATCTTGGTTAAGGTAACAACCAATAGTTAATGCATATAACAAATGCTAAGGAAAATGATAGTGGCTAATCCCAATGCACTCAGGGTAAAGTGATGGAAAATTAGATGTTATGATCCTAAAGTGTATATTTCATTAATACCTAGAGATTTTGATGTACTATTTCATTATATGTGGTATCATATCTACCACCTAGGTTCAAATCATGGAATGTGGCTACACTGGCATTATAGTGTTTTTTTGGGGATCATACATGTGGGGGATCCTAGTGGATAGGTACAAATCCAATCTATAACCTAGGTTTTAAAATCATGGTGGGATGTTATGATCCTAATGTGTATATTTCACTAATGCCTCAAAGTTTTGGTGTAATAGTTTGTTATATTTGTGAGCACAATAAGTTCATCTATGTTGATTTTTTGCTTAGTTCACTCAGATGTGATAAATATATAGTGCATCAACATCAAGTTCATTAACCTCTGCATTATTTATTATTCCCAATAAAAACTCAACTAAATTTATAGGCTAACAACCATTCCCATTTGAATGTTGAGACTTTTTTTGTGAAGTATAATATGCACAACCATAAAATTTATGGTATAACTTGATTATGGGCAAGCACATCCTTAAGATTTATCTTATGCTCATTAATTACCTAAAAGGAATATAATTATATGCATTGTTGAATCTTAAACTTCATTTAGCATAATATCAGTTTAGGATCTAAGAAGGGCACAACCATTTGGGATATTTTCCTCTTCCTTGGATATAATGATTAAAAATTAACATGACCACTCATCCCTAATATTATACTTTCCATTAAAATTTGAGCATTAATTTAATGTATTAGGAAATTTTGACAAGTATAACATATTTGATTTACATTATTTTATTATAGACTTATTGTATTAGAGTTATTTTTATATATACTTGATAGTCTCTATGATATCATTTTGTGTTGCTATAGGTGTTGGTTTGGTATGAGCTAGGTCTAAAATTGGAACACTTCATTCAACTTCAAACATAGTGTAATAAGTATATGCTTGTAGTATAGTACAAATGAGATCCAAATCTGAGACACCTCTACCTTTACTTAACTCTTATGTTTAGATTGCATCATGTAAATTGATTTCTATGTTTTGTGTAGTTCATTTGTCTATATATATAGTCGACTATGTCCTCAATGGTTATTTATTAGTTTTAAAATTATTGTATTCATATTGAATAGCAAATAAATTTACGCAAATTTGATCATAAATGTGTAAATCTTTTAGTTCTTAAATATGAAATTTAGAGGGAATTATAATATATTGTCTCTTTCAAAACGCTATTTGGATCTCATTCATAAAATACTTTAGGCATATACTTCTATGTTTGCAGTTTGAAACTAAATGAAATATTCCACTTTCCAACTGATGGTTCGGTTCAGTAGGGACCCACTATATGGATGGGCTCATTTTAAATTTCAAGAATGTTAATAGACTCTTTGGGGAATAGGTATGATATTAATGCATAAAAATATTTTACTCGCTAGATAAAATGAAGATTGACTTTACTTATGATGCATGATGGTTTCTTCTTTCAATTTTTTACTTCAGACTTATTATACTTGAATTATATGAACCACTTCTGGATAAGTACTACTAATGTTATTTTTTATGATTGTAGGCATTACATCAATATGATCTAGATTATAAATTGAAACACTTCATTCTACTTTGAATGTAAGGTATACATTTATATGATTATAGTATAATATGAATAAGATCCAAATCTTATACACCTCTATCTTTACTTGATTCTTATGTTTATACCATGTCTTGCTCATATTTTTTATGTTGAGTGGCATGCATTATCTACAAATTCCATATTTTTATGGTTCATAATGAAAATGTAGTGGGACTTCATGAACCATAATTTGTATATTAGTTTTTAGATTCATATTTAGATGATGAGTGTGCAATTCATCAATAAAATGCATTATTTTGAAGTGGAATAACAATAATAAAGTGATCATGATAGATACCCCTCTTCTCCCTCCATAAGACATCATCTAAATCTCATCATTTTAGCATTTCCTCTCGGTATACACTCACACTGTAACTTTATACAATACCACCATCAAAGCTTCAAGGATATCTATCCACTTCCTTAGAGGTAAGGGAAAACTCATATCCTTTACATTCTCTATAATGGTATATGCAGAGCCTATATATATTTAATGAAACCCTAAACCCTATATTATAGTCTATATAATGCCATGCATCTTGATTTTTTATATAGTACACTTTACATTCTATGTAATGGTCTATTGTTATACATCTTTATATGTAATGTAAAGGAGCCAATGGAACATTGTTAAATATAATGGTATACTATAGTCCATATTTTGAAATCTATATAATGCCCTACATATTACATGTCTGTATAATACCCTTTAAATTTTATGTAATGGCATACTATTTTCTATTTTATTATAATCTACTTTCACTAATTTGACTAGTTTTATTGCCATACATTAGGTATCATTCATAAAATACTTTAGGCATAAGTTTTCCAGAATGTTAGTATATAAATGGGATCATTTTAGATTTCAAGAATGTTAGTAGACTCTTTGAGGAATATATAAGTTATTAATGCATAAAAACTCTTTGATCAGATAATATATAGGTTGATTTGGTATGTCTTTGATTTTACTTATTGATGCATGATGTTTTATTTAAATAGTTTTAACACACTCATATTTCCTTATATATTAAGAGTGGATTACCAAACATCATCATAATGGCAATGTTAAAGTCATGGTAAGATTTTATTACTATAGATAAGTTAAATTTTCTTAAAGTATTTAGAGATTACCCTTTTTCCATTGTTTTAAGCTTTTGTCATACTTCAAAATCAATTTCTATATTGTTATAAAACATGATTTTGGTCTTCTTTTATGTCATTTTTATTGCATAGTAACATGTTGTCATCTCTGATCAAGAAACATACGCACATGTTTCATGTGAGCATGACAACAACGTAGAATTTTAGTTGTCATAAGAATGAAAGAGAAGAATAAATGTTCAAATAAATGTTTTATGTTTGATGGCTTATTCATTTTATGTAGATTCACTATATTTGTGTGATACATATTTTCAAATGTTATGTCAAATTATATGACATACTATTCTTGGATAAAAAATAATATATAAATAACAGAGTGTAATTATGTTCTTTAGAGCATATTATGAATGTATTTGCTGAGCATAATGAGACTTTTTCCATTAGGAACCTGTATCTACATATTTATCTTGAATATATAATTTTTTTATATTTTCCTATTAATGGGATTCTACTGCATATCTATTGTGTTATTATCCTTGATTTTAATATCTTAATCATATATTAGAGTCTAGTAAAAATTTCACTACCCTAAAAATAAGTTCCATTTATATGTTGACACTACGCATGTTATGCT
>JARHVA010002013.1:180000-212500 GCA_037957365.1 Torreya grandis | reverse complement strand
TTCAAATAACAACACCATAATTAAACCAATTTTATATTTACATAGTTTTAATTAGTTTTGTATATGTCAATCTATTTTAATGTTTTTCCACATATCTAGAATTTAGATTTTCAAGGATTTAAAATTTTATGACATATAACATCTAGACAACCGAATAACATTAGCTCAATGTATATACATATTTATTCACAAAAATTATTGTTGGCATGCATATTTTGTAGTTGTTCTATCCAATTAATCTTGAAAAGTAACAAACTTTGATCACACTTTAAGTTTAAAAAGGAATTGGGCATGTTCAATTTTTGGTGGTGAATGATTTTGGATTTCCATATTCTCCAAAAAACCTCTTGAACATTGTATACTAGTCCTAAAACCATCTTATACACATTATAAAGGTTGTGTATGGGAATTATTCACCTCACCACAATTGAAAATTTACCTTTCTTAAAACCTATTAAAACCATATTCAAAAATATTCTTTAGGAAATTAAGACTTCTCTTATCAACTAAAATAGTGAGAAGTGATTTATCTAGTAATCTACAAATCCTAAGAATCTGTAGATCATTTGAACCATCCACATCAGCAATAATATTATCATTTAAAAAAACATTATCATCATTGTCATGGTCAAGGTCATCAAAAGTATTATTGCCATCATCCTAAACAACTCACAAATAAATGCTTGTCAATAACCATATGAACATCCATGAAAATCATTTACAACTTCAACAAAATAAGGAAAAATAAAAATAAATACACAAATAATACTTAAATATGTATCAACATTATCTCTTAATGAAATTTCCTTACCAAAATTATTTCTCAATCCACTGACATTCAACATGTTCTTGCAGACATGGTCTTAGGTTGACTACATATATTCACACATTATAAAAGTCTGACTCACCATTCTAACCTTGTCAAATTTTTCTTATTTTCTTTAAATTTTCACCCATACTACATCAAGGTCCATCATACTAAACATCACATCACCATCAGGGATGATTTGTGATTCCATCCATGAATTTTGTCTAACTACTCAACCTTGAAGTTCTTGTAAAACACATTTTTATTACACATTTGGATTCACCAATAATACACAAATACAATAATCACCCCCTTCTTCACTAACCCATCCACTTTTTTGATGGGATGAAACTCTAATTTCATTTTAAAATATATGTTTTAGATGAGATTGATATACTTATATGGAAGCATTTGTATCCTGACTAACATCAGGCATTGTATGCAAGCATATTGCCCACATGCCAATATGGTGGAACCAATGATCTTTCCAATTGTTAATGAATGATTCTTGAGCCATATATTATTGGATCAATAGGTTTGCATCATAAACTATTGCCTCTTTAGTAGGTAAATTGTGAATTATTTCACCTAAGATTCTAAACATGTGTTACCTTAATTCAACATCAATGACTATTGAAATCAAGTTTTTTAGATACACTTTTCTCACATGCCAAATGTAGAGATATAGCTTGCATTAAAATTCTTCATTAGACTCACAATAATAACGTAAAGATAACTAAATTAAAAAATAAAGAGTTGTTTTAAAAAAAAATAATATATATTTATAATGGACATGGGTTCAACTTACCTAATAACAATAATTTTGGAGCAAGCATCATCCACCATGAAATTATTTTGATTTACATTTCAACATATGATAGTGTGCACTGATCACTAGCTTTGTCATCCACAATGTCAGGTCTAAAATAGTATCCCTCGACATAAACACACATGCAACAAGAATTACATTATGCATAATATAAAATAGAAGAAGAATTTACGACATGAATAACATAAAAAAACACAAACATAAGTCTTATACAATAACAAGTGTGAAGTTTCAAATTTATAAATTTGCAAGTACCTCCTATGCATTTGTCCCATATGTGGAATCAATTAGATTATATTATTGTATGCATAATTTAACATCCATTGATTTTTTTAGGAAGATTGAGGCATAGGATAAAGGAATGCTCCTCCATTCCTATTTTTTAAAATTAATCATACATAAATACTATTTCAAAATTTCTTATTACAAATCTTCGAACACTATCTGCATCACTAGACTCAAATTTCTATTATGATTCCTTCATTCTTCTATGAATATTGAAAATGTCAGTAGTATTCATAAAATCATTGCTCTCTATCTAACCTTCAAATAATGTAAGTATTTGATACACCATGTCATGATAATTTTAGTGAACAAGTTTAGGAGTTAGGCCCAATAACAAAAACCTCTCCACCCAATCCTTCGAAGCATCACTAATGAAAGGAGATAGACTACAATGACTATCCCTGATGTCATATACTTCTTTCCCATGGAAAATCATGCCCTACCAATCCATATGTCCCATGTTATTATATGTAGTAAAATCGTATTCTTGCATCTTTATCAACATAGAGATAGAAAATTGACATTGGTATCTATGACATAAATGCTTACAGCTAGGTCAATTTCCCATACCAACATTCAAAACATTTAAAATGTCATAATGTGATTGATATTATCACCTATAATCATCAATTCCATATGTACACCATTACATATATAATACATACATCAATTGTTAATTTAAAAAATGACCAATTCATATATTTTTTTTTAAATAGCTATTATAATGCCAAATTCCCACACTATGTATTCAATATATCTATCAATTATCACTTTCTTCAAGTCACATGGCACATAATTGAGTATATTTTATTTTAAATATAAGGTAGTGGATTACCTCGATATCTTCCATTCACATTTTATAATTCTTTTATACGATCTCTTTGTATCCAATAAACAATATATTGATCATTGCCTAGATTGTACACCACCTCATTCCACTCCAATTGATTGTAAGAAAATTACTCATTACATCAGTTTTTCACCATAAGAAATAACAATCTCTTCCACTTGGATGTCATCTATGAATAGAGAAAGACTAAAAAAGTATGTGTATTGATTTTTTTATGAACAATGAGCATTGATAAATAAGTTAAATTCATAAACATGGATCGTTGATAAGTAATTAGCATAGAAAAACAAGGGGAAATGACCTCAACTCTTTGATAGGGTTATCTTTAGAGAACATTAATACTACGTACTAAGAAATGAGAAACATAAAATTGAGAGAAGACATAGTACTAAGTTAACCACCACCTATGTTACTCTTTCCATTAGTAATAAGAAATTAAACATTAAAAATATCCATTAATATGACCATTTAAGGGAATAGCTGAGTCACAAAAGATAGATGGAGTTTTAAAGAGAGAATAGGATAAGATCCTAAAATGATTCCCAAAAAGGCATACCATCATATTCAATCAATCAACAATATAGTTAGCGAGTTTCTATGAGCCTTTTATTATTAACTTGATTGAGTTATTAATAAAAATAAACACAATATGTGTTTTGTAAACCCATAATAAATATTCATACATAGCTATCCTTCACATTAACACAATTATCAATCAAGAACTAAGGAGTATTATTTTGACTATATTATTTATTTAATTGAAAGAATCAAGGATTATTTAGTTCATAATAATTCATTCAATGCATAATCATTGTCTTGATTGTTAAATGTCTAACCCTTGATCATAAAATTATTCCCAAAGAAGCATACCATAAGTTTGGAGTAGTCAAAAATACAATCAATAATTTTCCATGATAATTTTATTATTATCTTGAAAAGTGTTTTGCAATCCCACTAGAAATAATATAGTAAATACAAAATTATGATAAACATAGTAATAAGTTATCCACCACCTATGTCACTCTTTTAATTAAAAATAGGAAATTAAGCATTAGAATCATCCATCCATATTATCATTTAATGGAATAGTTATAACCACTATCAGTACTCAGTCATAAAATAGGGTAAGATCTTGACATCATTACCAAATAGGCATACCCTCATGGATTAAAATAGTCAACAATAGAATCAATTATTTTCCAATAGTCTTCTATTATTAACTTGATTGAGTTATCAAGAAAAATAAACATAATAAGCCTTTTTTCAAGCCCAAAATAAAAAGTTATTCATTCCCATACTTCACATTAACATAAATATCACTTAAGAATATAGTAGTATTATGTTGACTATATTGATGATTAATTGAAGAAATTAATGATTATTTAGGTTATAATTTGTTTTATGCTGATTGTATTGTTGTCTTGTTAAAGGAATTAATCATTATTTAGGGCATAATCATTCATTCAATGCATAATTTATTTAAATAGTTTGTATAATTAGGATATGCTACATAGAATACATTTAATGCATAATTCACTCAATGTTAGTTACTAGTTCAAATGAAACTCACATTGTTATACTCTGCCTTATGCAACAAGGCATTTACTATATTGTTAACTATTTGAACCCTTGACTATATTATATTATTGATCTCAATATTATGGTAGTTATAACTATAATTGACTATATGTACACAACAAGAGTAAAACTTACAAACACTCTTTATATTAAATCTAGAATACAAAAGTATAGAATTCAAATTACTTTATATGTATCATATACAATAATGATTATGTATTGAATTCATAGGTGTTCACTAAATTATATGTATCATATCCTAACTACACAAATTATTCAATAACCTATGCATTGCATGAAATATTATGCCCTAACTAATCATTACTTCCTTCATGTAGTCAATAATATAGTCAACATAAAATAAAACCAAATTGAAATTCAATAATGCAAATAATGTAGTTCAATATAGCCACCAATTTGTGTAGTTAAATGCATCCCTAGGGATTCTCCTATGATTTAGACTTCTATAATTGGGTAATGGTGAACAAGATCATGAAAATTAGAAAAGGAATATTATAATGCCAATAAATAAATGGTTTACTCTTTTAATAGGTTAAAGTTCAAAATAGTAAGCCTACATATATTAACATTTTATTTCTCAACTAATGTTTCACTTAACCATTGTCATTTGGCTTAATCATTATCATTTACCTTAATCACTATCCATTTCCTTAATCGATGTTATTTGAATTAAAATTTTATTAATAGACATTATCCCTATTATGAGAATTAAACTTTTCTCCAAAATTGGTGGGAAAAATGAACATGTCAACTACAAATGAGAATGCTACTACTAATTAAGGCACTCCCCCATCAACTACCTTACCATTTTCTCACACCACTAAAAAAATGAGTGCCTCTTATTGTTAGTGGCATATCCTTGCCTCTCTCCTCCTCTTCATCTTCTCAATAGATGTTATTTCTCCTCTTATTACTAGGGAGATGAAGAATTAGCATCACTTATAACACCATGTCCCCCTTCTCATGTCTTATCTAATTCCTTCTAATAGCTCCTTCTGAAAGGAGAATCATTGTTTCCACTTCCACCTCCTCTCTCCTTACTTGATTTGGCATAATTTAAGATGGAAAAAAATCATCGTTAAACTCAAATGAATCATTTAGTTTCAATTTCTTGTGGGAAACATATGTGAAAAATTTTAATATAATATAATGACATAGCCATGGGCATTCAATGGGGATGATTTCTTGGAAAATATTTTTTAAGAAAAGGCTACTATATATGGGATCAATGGATGTGACAGATTAAACCATCTTTTTAATTCCATAGTGTGGAGGCCATTAACCATTATATTAAATTTAAATTTGTTCAAACGTTTTTATTAATACTAGGTTTGACCCATGAGGTCACCTCATTGGCTATCTATTTTTAACCCAACTATTATCCATTTGCAGGTAACTAAGTTATTTGTGTTTATGATTCATGATAAATATGTGAAATATCATTATTAGTGAAACAATGTGATGTATAAAATATAAAAATCCCTCACCTTATGTTAAAGCAAACCTCTTGGATTACTAAATTGATAAATAGTACATGGTTATGTGCTAGCTAAATAAAAGAGTTATCAAACTTATTAATACTATTATTATAAATATAAAGTATACGAATGGTTTAAAGTTTAGATAAATGTGGTGGGTTGATATTTACAATAGTGAAATAATATTTACATCTTTTATAATATAAAATTATTAATTAGGAAAGACTAACAATTAAAATATCAAAAATCATCTCTCAAAATATAGCACTTTTACTTGGGCGAGATCAATAGGCAAACATCAACTTTTATCAAATCCTAGCAAAGAGAGAGAAGAGAGACCATAATAAATACATACATAATCACAACATGAAACAAGGGAACCAAGGGCATATAGCCAGTGTATCCACTAACAAACCTAGTTGTTGCAAGAACTTAAAAGAAGCATTCTTACACACATAGCATAACACATCCAATAAAAGAACAAATATATGATGTCTAGAATAATTATTCAAATGTATATCTATAGAATATTAATAGTTTACCTTATATTTGATTAACAAAATATATTTTATTTTCTAATCTTTTTCATTTTTTTCTCTTTTTGCTTATAAATGGATTTACATTAAAATATAACATGGATATCATTTTAAAAATAAAATAACAATTTATACTCCAAACAAAACATTAACCATGCGAAATCTATTTTATTTAATATTTCTCCCTTGCCTCCAAAAAAATCACTTTTTCAGTATTCATTCAAATCATTGTGAACATGGACTTATTCTTATTTTGATAATTAGGTAACTATATGTAAAAATAGAAAAGAAACAATGTATTTTCTTTGGGATTTCATTATACTAGGGAATAAAAGATCTATCTTGGTAAATTTCAAGCACACTCTAATAATTGTAGTAATTCATAGTCTCGATAAAATAATATAATGTAATGTGTCACTAACATTAATATACCTTGTGATCATATTTTACCAAAGTTTGTTTTATTTAAGTAGCCAATAATGACCATGATTTCATAATATTTTAGATTCAAAATGGGACAAATATCTACATGAGGTTTGTGAATGACATTTTTTTCTCACTTGTTTTTAAACTAACATTTCAAATTATTCACACCATTGCGCCATGTGTCTCAAGATGAGTCATAGTTTCTATAATATAATTTATATCCATGCGACCTAAATTAAAAATCAATTCTAGTTTTTGGGTTTTGTATCACTCTCAAAATTATAGATAGTCACCATTGTGATGAAACACATAGTATGGGTGAACCACCTTCAAGAGTTATAGGGAAATTTTTAGGGGATGTGAAACCCATTTACACCTCATTGGTCATAAATTTGAGGAAGATGATGCAGATCCTCAACAATGGAAATCACAAGTATGGAGCATAAATATATGCTCAAAAAAATGGACCAAATATCAATTCAACTAATTATGGTCCATTGGAGGATAATTCCATCACCATAGCTCCACAACCTATGAATAACTTATATAAACACATTTATATGGGTTGGATGTAAGTGGAATTCATGAATAAGTTATATCTCTCAATGCCCTCCATAATAATTATGGGCTAATATGCTCAAATATTCTTCTTGAATAATCTACAATAGTATTTTTCCATGTGATTAATTAGCTCACAAGTCATAACTCTTAGTCCATTCTTGTAATTTATAGTTGCTTATCCTGACCTATACTTCCAACTATATTTACCTAAATTAAATAAAAGAATTTTGAAAAGATAATAGTATTTTTTATAGATATGAATAAATGATATTGTTAACAATGCTAACCTAACTACTTATATAACATTCCATTAATGGCTACATTATTTGTTGGTTTTAATATTAAAATAGCTACATTAAATTACAATTTACCTAATGGGGGACCCAAATAGTTATGGATTAAGTTATCACCTAATTTTTGAAGCTAGTTGTACAAAGGTCACATTTCATTAGAGCATTGTTAACATACAAATCAGTACTTTATCAAAGAATGTTGACATTTAGTTTTCATAACTTGTCATATTAAATAAATGTTCAAACACATATACATGATTTTTAGTGTTCCAAAATATATTCACTTTTAAATTTAATATATTTTTGGATATTATATATATTATTTTCATATGTCAATATGTCATATATAGTGCATCCTTATAAAAGACCCAATTAAATAAGTTTATTAATTAGATATAAATAAATTATGGAATCCACTAGTTTATTGATTAGATGTTTTAAATATTTTTTCCTCCATCTTATAATTTGCAATAAAAAGATAAAATATAGCATTGGCATAATAGATAAAAGACTATAATTTATATTTTTTTAAAATTAGTTTCATATTTGCGACAACCAAAACTAATAAAAATAGCATAAATAATCAAACGGCCTTACCTAGAACTTGATCCCTGAAAGACTAATGGTGTGAAAATAACTCCAAAAAATGCAAAATTAACAAATTCTCAAATAACATGCTCTTTGATATATAAATATTAGTTTATATAAAATGTTACATTTATAGAAAGTTGGTAAATAATTTAAGTTTATTTAGGAATAATTGAGTTTTATTCCTAATTTAGCTAAAGGTTTGGATTAATAAATCAGGGAAAAATATATAAATAATTAAAGTCCTTATTTGTATAACTTATTTATCTTTTTTTACCTTTCTGAAAATAGAAATAAATAAGGAGAAATATAATTTCCCTTTAAACTAGACTGAAACAGATCATACAAAATTTGAAATTGGTTATGTAAAACTAGGAAAGTGTCAATAATCTGGATCTAGCTTTTATTTGGTGAAAAGATAGGAGAACCAAAAATAGGACACTTTAGTGTTTGGTATTGTTGTTCACTCCTATCATTATTTCCAAACTATTCATAGAGACCTAAAACTTTCTAGGTATTTGCATTATGCCTATGTGAGCCTACATGTAAAATATTTAATGTTGATTGTTGATGGAACTCGATGTAGAGTTGATTTGATATTTAAAACCCTAAACCTCTATCATGATTGATAAAATGATGTTTAAATCACTTGAGAAAGGAGTGGGTTAGTGTATAAGATGTACTGAACATGAAAACTACATCACTTGTATGGGCACGCTACCTATATTCCAATACTCTAAAGATGGATCAAGCCATATGTAGTTCTCTCACCTATTGTGCTTTATGAAATAGTGTGATGCAGATGCAAAAATGCCAAATTGAGAGTGTTTGAGGTGGCTAGGGATTGGTATGAGGATTTGAGTATGTTTACAGCGATGTTGGTTAATTATATGCAAAGAATAGGGAAGTTTCTATTAGTGCTTTATTTGTATTCTTTCTTTCTTTAGAAGATTTGTCACATCCCTTGTAAATGAACTTTGAGTGGGCTTTTATAGGGAACAATTGGTCATGGGTCAAATGTATTTGCATTAAGACAACATGATTAAGGGTAGGGGCTGGATGAAAATGACCATTAGGGATCAATGTGTAAATAGATAGGAGCACCAAAAATATGAAACCCTAGGGTCTGGTGCTATATTCCAAATATGGTGTTCCTATCCTATAGGATCGAGACCTAGGGGAATATGATTAACCTAGAAATATTATCTGTCTAAGGTGGAATGATCATTCTTAAGGTTTGAGATGACTGGCAATGAGTAAGGTGTCTAGAAGGGTCACAAGATCATTAAAATAGGAGATATAGATAGGGTATCACAAGCTACACTCAAACTACCAATTTGGACATTTTATATGAATACAATATCCCATCTACCAAAATTTATTTTATCCTATTAAATAATTTATATGGACATGGATTGAAATCTAAAATTTGGATATAATTATTAAAATTTGAATAATGTTATGTATATGTATATATTTTCACTAAAAATTTTAAATTTACTTACACATTAAAATTTTGCATAAGATTGTGATGTTATATAAAGATATTTAAATTTTATGTAAACTCCTTTAAACAAGAAGGTGTTAAATAAATTTCAATAAATATAAGATTATATTTTTTAATGATAAAATAAATAATAAAATATAATATTGCTTAGATGAAAATTATTTAAATAATTTTAATAAAATAAATAAATATTATACAATCAATAATTGGGATCCCCTTTCACAATAAACACAATAATTATTAGACCCTATTCAATTATTAACTTTTTCACCACATATTTTTCCTTAAATGAACCCTTAAGTAAAAACTCATATTTGCCTACAATTTAATACTTCTTTTATTTAATTGTTATTTTTTAACTTTTATAAAACTCTAATTTTATTATATTTTTTTATTGTTACTCCTAATGTGATGAAGGTACATGAATTTTTGGGTTTTATATTATGTCTAAATTGATTGATAAAATCATCTTTGAATCAGATTAAATAAAATAAGGCTCACTAAACACTATTCATATAATTGAGAAGGAACTAACTATCATTTTACTTGAGGGTGTGCACAATGTTAGAAAGTATCATAGACATTATAAAAGGCACATGGTGTGGTATGGTTTGACATTGATCCCTGGTGAGGTAGTTTGGAAAATGTTGTCTAATCTATTGAATATGGGGTCTACACATGACCTAAGAATGATGATGACTATATATACCACTCAAGATCCATCTTGATTATATTTTTTCATGAAATATCACCCATACATTAGTCCACCTATCCACTACTTATTTCAATCGTGTTTGACACTAGGTTTGCATGTAAACAAATTTACATATCTCAATATACAAATGGAATGTTTGTTTATTATGATAAAATGATTTGCATTTATACACATTAAATGTTTACAAATATTATATATAAAACTATATAATAGATTAGAAAATAAAATGATCAAAGTCTTTCATTTTTTTAAATTACATTAAATAAATGTTTAAAACAATATATTATAGTTAAAGCTGATACAAATTAAGTGAAAAATGAAATTCTCCCAGTCTTTTTTCCTTTGATTTCACTACATGTACATATTTAAAATCATTCATTCTTTTAAAATGTTTAAATGTAAAATTATGGATGTGTGTGTGTGTGTGTGTGTGTGTGTGTGTGTGTGTGTGTGTGTGTGTGTGTGTGTGTGTGTGTGTGTGTGTGTGTGTGTGTGTGTGTGTTTAAAGGATCATACTCTTAATATAGTAGTGAAGGCCAAGAATTGATGATCTATGTTGCCAATATCAAATTTTGTTTTTTTCAGAGTCATTCCTTATTATTTATATATGGTTAGGCCCCATAAAAATTTTATAGGTATTTTTATAAAAATTACTTGATTAATAGGAAACATTTTTATAGGTATTTTTATACAATTTGAAAGGATTTTTACTAGACCATAGACAATGTGAACAATTTATCCAACTAATCCATTAACCAATCATGATTTCACCCATATTTTTATTGCTAGCATGATTTTCTTTCCCTTGCATAGAAGAGTTGATTTAAGTTGATTATATTTTTGGTGACATGTCTTTGTAGCTTTACTTTGTTCAACTTCAAAGATTGTAACTACATCATTTAAGGATTTTATCATTTATTTATTTTACATTTTTTCCACTATGTTATTTACATACAAGTGAATTGAATTTCTAGAATGATGTTGTTCTTATTAATACATGAACTATGATATCCTTGACATGAGAGCATACTAGGATTTTTATGTAGCATTTGCATTTTTTATATTTGATAGCAAAATTTTCAACTCATGTTGTTGTTATATGCATCCTTTATACTTGAAATTTTGTTCCATTGTCACAACTATATCAATTGTGTACCATAACATATGACCAAAAGACCTAACTACATACATTATAATATCATTTATAGCTAGAATTTGTCCTAATTCCCAAATAATATCATTGAACAACCATTGAATTTTTTTATTTTTATGGTGTGGCAAGGCTTCACACATTCAACTATTTATATCACCATACATATTTGGGCATATGAAGTTCATTTAATTTATGATTACATATTAAATGTATCTCATTTCCTGTTTAAATTTTTCTAATTTTTTCACATCATTTGGGTGTATTTATTTGATAGGAATGTGGAGGGATGAATATATCATTAGTAGAAGTGATATAGAGCATCACAAGGAGAGAAGTATGTAAATATATCTAAGAGATTCATTGTGACCATTTTTTATCCTTGCTAGTTTTGAGGGGTATTATTAGGAGTCATAGGATGTCTTAGAGTGATATAGATTATTATATTTGTGTGCTCATAGGTCTTTTGATTTTACTACCAAAAGGCCTAATTTCAAAGTTTGAATTGTTGAGTTAAGATTTGAGAGGTGTTTGGAGTTTTAGGTGAAATATAAGGGTTGGTGAATGTTGCTTATGGTATTATTAGATTATATTAAATTGTGTAGATGTATTTCAACACCTAATTCATGGAAAGGGGTAATATAATTAAAGAATCAAGAATTGTAGCTTCCACTCCTGTGTGGGAGATGGTAAGAAAAAGAGAGTTCTTTGCATGTTTTGACATATTGAGAAGGTGATATGCATGTAGAGTTAGAAGGTGTTTATATTAGAAGAGATATAATGTTGTTAAAATATTATAGGTCTAAGGAAGAGTGAAAAAATATAAATTATGGAGGAACTATTCCTACCTTGATAAAAAAATTAATATGCGTTTGTTTGGTGTGCAAAGAATCAATAAAGAAAAGAATGTTGAAGAGTATTTATGAATTATTAGTGTTTTATGATATATAATAATTTATATGTTTTTTCTCCTTGGATTAAAATATAAAAATTAGTGTTAATCTAAAATTTTAAAATACAATATCTATATTATGGTACAATTTGGTCTTGAACATAGTCAAGAAAGAAGAGCACAAGGGAGTCTTGGAGGCTCATTCAAGTGTTTTTATGAATCTTTATGAGTTATTAGGTATAATATCATTAATTAATTAATATTTAATATCTTATTATATATTATTGTGGATACAACATATATTGAAGGTTATTCTACATCAGCTCAGAGAACCCTGCCATTGACACAATCCAAAAAGTCCCTAGAATTATGTTAATTGTTGAATATAAGTTCTAGAGCATTGGGTTAAGGTTTGAAAATTAATGGAGAGGTTGAGATGTATTTTTAAAAACCCTATAAAATCATCATATCCATTTTGATAACTCAAATCCTATTTGAATTACTAAAGACCTTTAAGACAATCATACGACCCATCAAATGTATTCAAAATTTTGTGTTTTTTACTTGTTAGAGATATAAGATGGTCAATATTGAACTTAAAAAAAATTTAAAATTTGGATAAGGTTAATACATACCTATTCCATGTTTTATAATTTTTTAAAATGATTTAAAACTCATTTCAACCCATTTTTTTGCCCTCGGCTTGGTACAAAACTATTTACAACTAACTAGGGTTTTGAAACTAGAAACTTGAATAACTTTTATTTTAACCCTTATAAATAATTTTAAAAAATTTAATAATATTTATTTTAATGTTTAATTGAGGATTAAAAATGTTTTAGAGTGGTACCAGTCCATATATTATGGCATCCATGATTGTGAGGTTGTTTTAGGCCTAAAGAGATCTAATTAGGAGAAGGGGATGTTGAGTTAAGGGTTATAACTTTAGAGTTGAGAATTGAAACTTTAGGGGGAGTTTAATAAGGATAAATTGTATCCAAATATACCCTTATTTTATCTTTAACCTCTACATATTGGTCAAATCATCAAGATTAGTGCTTGAGGAGGGTTGTATGCTAAGATACCTGGGTAAAGAGTTATGACCTTAAGAGGCTAATATTAGATGAGATGAATATATTAGTTGTAATAGGCTATTGGATGGTATTTAGAGTCCTTAAAATTTAAAATAATCTTGAAATAATGAATGAGGCCTATAGAACTATAAATCTATATGGAAGGAGCAAGTTTGAACTATGAAAGGAGAGTGAAGATATAGATATGATGTATGAGATGATGTGGATGATGGTATGGATCCTGAAAATAGAGAGTTTAGATAATGGTGATGAAGTTGATAGATCTTCATGATATAATAACTCTATGCATGTTTAGAAGGCTTATGATCCTATAAAAGAGATATTGATAAAGAGAGGTCAAAGAACAAGTAATGTACCTATAGAGGAAAGCTAATTCATAGGTGATAGATTTCCAATGAGAACAAATCATACATATAAAATTGAACATGGATGTTGTAGGCATAGGTCCCTACATCAAGTGGTATTAGAGAAGGTTAGATCTTAGATTAAGTTTATGTTTTTTAATGTTTAAGGTTGTTATTTAAGTTTTCTAAAGATTATTATGAAGATTTCATGAAGATAAGTTATAAGAGTATACTAAGTGATGTGTTAAAGATTTATGGTAGAGAAGCACTAAGAAGAGAAATAGAATAAGTTGAAGATAAAAAAGAGAGACTCCAAGTGAGATTCATATTTCCAAGGTGAAAAATATTAGGATGAGAGGGTTATAGATTGGAAAAGACTTGGATTAGTGAAGATGAAGATAGAAAATGTAAAATAGAATAAGGGCATGGCCAAGTTAGATGACCATAAGGATATGAAAGAGGAAATATGACAAATAAGAAAGGGGGTAGATGTTGAATAATGAGTGAGATAGAAAAAAACAATAGAGAGAATAAAATTCTTTGTGGGACTCATGTAAGAGGAAGAGAACAACGGGTATGGTTGAGTTATGAAAAATAAGAGGTTTAAGTGGCCTATCTGACTACTCATGGAGAGAATAGTAATATTTTCATGAGAGATAAAGAGGCAAAAGAAGTTTCTATATATGCAGTTCAAGGAGAAAATGAAAATTTTTGTGATGAATGAACAAGAGGGAGGTGAACAACACCTTGTGAAGAAGGATATATCCATGAAAACAAAGTAACCTAAGATTGAATATATGGAGTTAAGAAATCCTAAAAATTTTAAATACAATTGTTTATTATCATTTATCAATGTAGGTACAAGAGTAAAAAAGGAAGTAGTCCATTTGGAGGACATAAAGCTTGAAATCATGTAGAAAAGTAAGCATCAGCAACATGTTTATGTTGAAGAAGAAGCTAATTGGATAGCCATGTATAGAGGATGTCTCATATAATGCATAAAATAATAAATATTTCATTAATAAGATGAAGAATGTAGCTATCAAGGTTAATATTTATATGTTTTATTATATAAATCAATCAAAGAGATAGAGAAGATTTAACAAGAGTATATAGGTGATGAAGAGTTGCCAGATGAACAACGTGACCAACCATTTGTCTATGAGAGTTAGAGTCAATTACAAGAAGAATTATTAACATTGAAGCATGTCATAAATAATTAATAAAATGAAAAATTATTTCCTATAATATTAGGTGAAGAGATGAGTAATGTGCATGAGTCTTTGGGGGCTCAAGGGAGAGAGATATTGATGGATGTACAAACTAACTTGTAGCATAAAAAAGAGTCTATCTTGAAACATGAATGAGATGTATTAAAATATCAAGACAAGACACAAGATTTGAAATAACACCATGAATATTAGGAGTTGTGGGAAGCAATAATAAAAGAAGTTGAAGTTAATCTAGTAGAGTTATTTTTTCAAGGAGAAAATAAAATTGGACCTATCACAAATGAGTTAGAGGCATAATTTAAAAGTGAAGGAAAGAAGATAGAAAATACAAGAAGCCTGTTTCTTATAAGAACACCTTAAGGAGATGAAATTTTAAGTTACATAGGGGTAGAAAATTAGAGACAAACAATGAGTTAAAACCAATAATATGGACCAATATAAGTACAAGATGAATAAAATCAATTTGCAAGCCAAGATAAGTATAAACCCATTAACAATAAAGTATATTTTTATTTTAAATGATCAAATAACTAGTAAGGTAAACTTTAATTAAGTAATTAAAGAGTATAAAATACAAGATAAGGGATGAAATAAGATGAGAGAGAAGCCTAAAGAGGCTTGGAAGAAGAAATTAGAAGCAAGAGAGAGTGCAAGGCATGATGAGGTCCACTGAAGAGACTATCAAGTATCATGATTGTGTTTTTATGTATAATAAAAATGGTGGATCAAGTTTGAAGATGATAAATAATAATTCACTCCATGATCGCATGGAGGAAAGATACGAGGAAGTAGAAGAGCTCATGATTGAGAAATAAAGAGAGAATAGTAGTTAAGAGGGTAGGTTGATGGATTATGTACAATTGGAGGAAGATGAGATAATTCCTAAGGAGATCCAATACAAGAATGAGAACAAGATAGCATGGAGAGAAGAAATATAGGGTAGTCATTGCCTAAGAACTAGCCCAAAGAGTATATCTAGAAGGAGAGCTATAAGTAAGTAAGCTAGAGAACAAGCAGAATAATCCAAATCAAGGTAAGAGGTTGACATATTCAATATTTAATATCATAACTAAATTTATTTTTTTGGGCATGAATATAGGAAGACAAGAATCTGAAAAGAATTGTGGTCTTATGTTGAATATGATTTCATCAATGAGTTGGCATTTTAATATAAACAAGAAGGTTATGAGATGATTCATTATGAGAAGGTGGATTTTTAGGAAAAGGTAGTGAAATATGATATGATGTAGCCTATGAAAATTTTGAATTAATAACTGAGGCATGAGAATCCATTAGAGTATGAATATCAAGGAAGAATCATGATTGATAAGCAATACCATCTAGGGATGCATGAACCAATCATAAAAAATGTAAAAGGAAGATATGGAGGAGAAGCTAAAGTAAAGTGTGAGTATAATCCATTAGAGTTATAATATGAGAAAGAGAAGACATATATGGATGAGATAGATAAGGAGTTGTATCAGATCATACACCTCATGAAGATAGAAGATGAGTATGCAAAGAGACTAGACAAAATAAGAAGGCAAAAATACAAAATCTAGCTGAGAAGAAAGCAGAAATATAAAAGGAGAAGAAATAAAATCTCATATGATCATAGGATAAATAATTTGAAATAAATAAAGAAGATATAAAAATAAAATTTGAGTAGTAGATTAAATTTTCCCTCACTTGGGGAATATGATGTAGACCATCACAAAGTGAGAAGTATGTAAATATGTCAAAGAGGTTAATTGTGACCTTTTTTGGGTATTGTTTATGTTTGAGGGGTATTGTTAGTTACCATAATGTTTCGTAGAGTGATTGAGACTATTAGAGTTATGTGATCATATGTTTTTTGGTTTTCCTACCAAAAACCCTAATTTAAAAATTTGAATTATTGAACTAAAGTTTGAGAGGTTATTGCAGTCTCAGGTGAAATATAAGGGTTGTTAAATATTGGTGAGGGTTTTAATATATAATAATAAGTTTTATGTATGTATTTCAATTCACAAACCATGGAAACGAGTAATTTAATTTAAGAATCAACAGGTGTAAATGCTACTCCTACATGGGAGATGGCAAGAAAAAAGAGTTATTTGCATGTTTTGGCATCTTGAAAAGTTGATATGAATGTAGAGTTATAAGGTGTGTGTATTATGTGGGATATAAGGTTGGTATGATAGTATATATCTTAGTAATACTTAAAAACAATCAATAATTGAGGAACTTTGCCTACCTTGATCAAAATTTGGTCTATGAGTGTTTAGTATGAAAAGAATCAATAAAGAAAAGAAAGTTGAAGAGTATTTATGAATTATTAGTTTATTATGGTATATAATAATTGTTATATTTTTTTTATCCTTGTATTATACTATAAAATGGTGTGAATATACAGTTCTAAGATACAAGATATAAGTTGTGGAATAACTCTATCTTGAACACAATTAAGAAAGAAGAGAATAAGGGAGTCTTGAAGGTTCATTCAAGTGTTTTGAAGAATTTTGGTGATTTATTAAGTGTGATATCATTATTTAATTATTTTTAAATATCTTAGTAATGATTATTTTGGATAAAAAATATCTTGAATATTATTCTACATCAGTTGGGAGAACCCTGTCCGTTGACATAATTAAGAAGGTCCCTAGGATTCAACTAATTATTAAATATAAGATTTAGAGAATTGGTTAATATTTGAAAAGGAATGAAGAGATTTAGATATGTTTTTTAATATCCTATAAAATCATCATATCCCTCTAGATAACTCAAATCCTATTTGAAGTACTAAATACCAATTAAATTGTCATATAGTCCTTTATATGTATTCAAAATTCTATGTTTTTGCTTATTAGAGCTATAAGAGGATTGATATTGAACTTATATAAATTTAAAAAGTATTGAATAGTTAATAAATACATATTATAAGTGGTAGGATAATTTTAAGTTATTTAAAACTCATTTCAACCCATTTTTTCCCTCGGCTTGGCAAAAAACTGTTTACAGCTAGCTAGGGTTTTGAAACTAAAAACTTGTATAACTTTTGTTTTAAACCTTATAAATAATTAAAAATTTGTAATAATATGTTTTTTAATGTTTAATTAATTATTAGATATGTTTTATAGTATTACAATTATGTAAAGTATGACATCCATGACTATGGGGTTGGTTTAGCCCTAAATAAACCTAATTAAGAGAAGGGGGTGTTGAGTTAAGGGGCCTACATTGGGATTTTAGCATTAGAAACTTAGGGGGAGTTGAATAAAGATAAAGGGTATTAAAATATTACCTAATTTTATATTTTTTCACTTATTATTGGTCAAACCATTAATATTAGTGCATAAGGAGGGTTATAAGTTAAGAGACCTTAAAGAGAGAAAAGATGATTGGGCGACGAGTTATAACATTTATAGTGTATGATTAGATGAGACATGTATGAGAGTTGTAATAATATAATGCATGTTAATTAGAGTTATTTTAAATTAAAATAACCTTAAACTAATTAATGAGGCCTTTAGTCCTATAAACCTATATGAAAGAAACAAGTTTAACCTATGAAAGTAGAGTGAAGCTATGGAAATGATGTATGACATGATGTGGATGATTGTATGGATCCTAAAATGATAGAGTGCATATAATGGTGATGAAGGTATTATCTCTTTAATATATAATAATTATATGCTCGTCTAAAAGGCTTATGGGCTTAGAAAAGAGAGATTGATCATGAGAGGTCAAGGACAAGTAATGTACGTACAAAGGCAAGTTAAGTCAAAGATGATAAAAGGCCAATGAGAAAATGTCAGAGAAAAAATAATGCACATGCAGGTTGTAAGAATAGTTACCTACATCAAGTATGGGATATTTAATTATATTTTCAATGAAAATCAAGTAATGTTTGATGGTGCTTATAAGGAATGTTTTACCTATATATGTAGTTCCCTATACAATCATGCTAATCAAGATGGATGTTATCTTTTTTTGGGCATGATTCTCAATTATGTTGAATAAATGTTGATGCATAGGTAAGAGCCTATGCACTGATGGGCTACTCAGGGAACCATTAACCATGTATATTACATATGCATATTACCATTTTATAAATGATTATGAAGATACCTATAGGCTATGGTATATCAAAATGATTTAAGTTGATTTTATTGTCTAAGTCACACTGCCCAAGCATTATAATGTCATATATGTAATTTTTCCATATGTAGTACATTCATGACATGACTTCCCACTCACTCATTTACTTATCAAAATTTATTATATCCCTATCACTTTCAGTGCGATCATTAGTAGATTCAAGGGTCATGTCAGCATCTACACATGATCATTCAATATTTCATAGATCATAAGAGTCTTTTAATTGCTCTTAGTTTTTAAATGTTTGTTACCTATTATAGTCAATGTCTATTAAAAAAAATTACATAATGGTTTTTAAAACAATATATATTCCCACCAAAAATTTTCAAATAAATGAGAATAAATGAGGGGTTTAGAAGAGAATCAAGGAAATATTTGAAAAATAACTTGAGTAGCTCTTTATCTCCATTGATTATTTTTTCTCCTAGTTTCTAAGATCAACTCCCTGCTACTTCAATGAGTGGGATGGACTCTACTAATGTTAGATGAGATACATATGAACTAATGAAAGATGGTAGGCTTTCCTCTTTTTTTATGCTACACAAGACCTTATTGATGGTCTATTTTCCAATGGACAAGGTAATCAATGTTTGATTAAAATTTACTAAAGGTAGTTTTTACAACATGTGGAATGTTTCTTATGAACATATGTCTCCATCAATAATTGTTCAAATAAAAAAAAATTGTGTTAAAAAATTGTTTAGATATATATTTCAATAGTAGATGATATTATAATTAGCATATGGCGGTACCATTTATATGTTTTTAACCTTAACTGCATACTTTGCTATATATTTAAGTACAACATGGAAACAAATAACTAGTTTTAAATACAAATTTTCATGCCATATTAAAATCACGGTTGCATTTTGGATGTTGATTCTATCATTAATCTATTTTAGGAGATAATTTTTGTACCCTTAATTATTGATAAAAATGATTGAGGTTAGTTGTACTAGCCATGGGGATTTAAACCTATACTGAAAAGTAGTGACATTTTTACATATACATATTGACTCGTTACTTTTTTGTGGAATTGTACTTGATTCAAAATTTCCTCATAATATTTATCAAGATCAGTAGAAAAATATGATCGATGGTGAGCAATCATGGATCATCGAGATCAGAATAATGAATTCTAGTATGTAGTGATTTAATGTTGCATGAATTCCATGCAATTACATGGTGCTCAAATAATTTCCTTGAGGAATCACATTGAAATGGAACCACCCTCCTACCATTAGATAATAAATGACTTCAAGTTTTCGATATTTAACTTAGAAATGTATAGATAAAACTCCAATCAAATATGTTTTAAAATTCATCTGCATAGATCATTGGGTGTTCCATTGGTAGGAGTTAGGTTCTAATGGAGGTAAAGATAGAAAATGAGGTTGTGTGTTCCTTTTTAAACTATTATAATGTGTTTTATGAGGAGGTGAGTTTGGTGTTGATGGTGATGGGAAATAGTGTCCTACATGAGATAAGAGATTTAGGGTAACTATTAGATTTGCATGACTTATAATCATTATAAATGGGTTCAAAGTTTTCAAGGTGGTGAGTTAATTGATTGGACATTTTATATTGATAAGGATGAATTAGGATGACATGAGTTTTATTTTATTTTTGAAGGCTTCACGTTTGCTATGCTATTGAAATTAGTGTTCTAACATTGTTGATATGGAAACAAGACATTGAGGTTCCATAAACTATATTAAAATTTATCTTCATTTATGATGAAAAACTATTAATTCCTAGTGAGATTACATCAGGGTTAAAAACATATAAAAACACCATAGTCATACCCATGGAATAAAGGGAAGCCCAATAATAACATCTAAGTGGTGAAATATTTAAAATTGGGGTGGGTGGTGATGATGAGGGGAAATGATAGGGTATATTGTATACAAAATGGCTCATATCATATATATACCCAAACATCATGGCAGTCATTGGATTTACATTTAGTACACCCATTAAAATAAGTTTTTTATCTTAAAAGGTGGTGGCATATTTTATGGACTATATTTTATTTCATTACAGAAGCACTCTATATATGATATGTAGATCGAATCAATAATGAAATGTTGTTAATGTTGGGTTTATAAATCAATGTTATGAAGTATTTATTGGTTATTTAATTACTATTAAAGTGAGTGTCAAATATTTTCCAAAGTACATGCCACATGTGTACATAAAGAGGCATAATTGGTGATATAGTGCAAATGCCATACTGGTGGAGTTATTGTTTGAGAGAAAATGTGGTTGATTGGAGGTTGGTCCTAGATTCATGTGTAGATATTATTATGATGTTCATAATAAAACATTAAGATTGACTGAATGATAATATTGATGTAAAATACCATGGTATGGTTGTAGACATCAATACCAACGTCTAAAACATGACACATTAGGTCTAATTGCAATAATTAACAAGCACACTTCTCTAAACATGATAAAAAGTCTAATAGTTATACAAGGCAAACACAACATGATAGGTGTACCATTCATGATTAGAAAACTTATAAGGATAATCAACTAGTAATATAAGACAATATGATGTTTGATATTCCATAACTGGCATACTTTTAAAAAATAAAGTTAAGCAAAAAAAGTGTCACATTCAAGCCATTGTTAATCACCTCAATCCTAGGTATCTAGGAAGATTAATCCAATTTTTTTTTAATTAATATTATGTATTTAGGTATATATATTTTATAAAATATAATATTACTAATAATATATCATAGTGTTATATATATTTTACTCTAGTACTATAAAATCTAATAATAATATAGTATATGATATTTTATTATTATATTTTTTATTTGATAGGGTGAAAAACATGTTTTAAAGGTCCTAAAACTTATTATAAAAGATATAATGATAAATCTCAAATGAGGTACCTTAAAAGGTGGCCCATTAAAAACAAAAAACAAACAAGCAACTCGACCAAGCCTCCCAAAAGGGACAACCCAACAATCAACAAATAACCAAAATAAAATAGAGATACTTATAAAATACTCAATTTATGAAACATCACCACACAACTAGTGAAAACTAGTATCCCTCTAAGTAAGAATATGAGGGGCCAAACACTAATATTTTTCATCTCCTCCATAGAACATAGCCCCTTGGGCTAAGCTCCAAGAAAGGTTTCTAACTTTCATAAGCCTCCTATTGGAAAGTTGTCAGTGATGTCAAGGTGTCAGGGTGAGTGGATGAAGTGCATTGATAACCTAAGTAATAATGACAAAGTGTGCAATATGCTTATTCTAGTGTGCTTTATGTATGGTTGGTTGATATTCAATATTGACATAGATAAAGAGGATTAGGGATGAGTATGGTGATTTGAGAATATGCAAGGGGTCCTATCAGAAGTCAATAATGCTTTGCATTCTTGTATTCATGAGTAGAATTCATCTGGTTCATCATTGTTCTCATGTATACACTTTGAGTCCAATGAAAGAAATTTTAAATAGGATGTTTGATGACATCACCATTACCATGTGTGAATGAAACAAGGGGAATTGATCATATGGTTGTGATCATATTAATCCCTAGTTATTGTGTGCCAAATCTCAAATCACGAATTGAAGTGTGGTTAAATATATGAGGGTGTAAATTTAACTTCTTGGTTAAAATTCATTATTTTCCCACACTCAGCAAAATTTACAATGTGGCCATAAAGAGACAAGTAAGTAGTTTGATGATGGAATATCTCGCATGTGTGGACATTTTAAGAGAAGGTGATCATATGGGTTTGTTTAGTTTTGAGCCTAATTTATTGTGTTAAATTTTAGATCATGTGATCAAGTGTGCTAAAATATTTGAATATGCAAAGTTGGATTTCAAGGCAGTTTGACTATGTTTTCCCATACTTAGCCAATTTTTCAATGTGGCAAAAAGAACTGAGTGACTTTTTTGATAGTGTTATATCTTGCATATGTGAAGGTTTCAAGAGAAATTGATCATATCGGTTTGTTTAGTTTTGATCATAGTTTATTTGTGTTAAATTTGAGATCATGTATTAAAGCATAACAAAAGTTATACAAGATCAAAGTTAGTCTCTCAAATAAATTCTAAGCATGGTTGTCTCTGTGATAGAAGATTTTGAGAAGGCATTTTAATGGAATTATATCTCACATGTGTGAGCTTTCTAGGAGTTTTTATCACATTTTTGGATTCTCTTATATGAGGAGTTCATATGGTCTGAATTTGAGATCATGCAAGTGAGTACAAAAGAAGTTATTCAGGTTCAAAAATGGATACTCAGACATATTGAAAGGGTTTTTGTACTTAGTCATTTCTGCATAAGTTAAAGTTTGATCAAGATTGATGGTGCACATTACTCCAATAAGTTAACAAGTAATGAGATGAGGATAGGTACATGATGTTTAATGACTGAGAAAAGGTATAGTATAAGTATCCAATGATGAGAAGGTGTTTATATAGATTGATCAAATGGTGAGAATTGATAGTTAAAGACTTGGTTGATCGATAGAGATTGATAGAGCACATTGAGTCAATGTTTCAAAATTGAATAAGATGAGGTCAAAGTGACTGAGGTTTAACATTTGGCATTGGCAAACTATGTGTTAAATATCAAACAAGATCAATGGTATGTATTTGATTTGATTTGAGAGGACATGAGATGTCAGAATTATGTTATTAGGTTAATAATGACTGGTGTCACTCAAATATTTTAATTTAACACAGCAAAAAATTGGAGATCTATATTTTGTCCATATATTTTGATAGAAGTTGAATTTTTTGGTGTTGTAAAAATCAAATATGAATAAGATTACATGGTGCATCTAATGAACCTAATTTAAAGATATGTAATTAAGTATAGTCAAATATATGATGATACAAATTTGATTGTGTTTTCATATATGTTTTATAAGTCACCCAAGAAGGATATTCAATCTTGTATTGATGTTGTTTTGATGTCTCATGATGTCTTAGATATTTGGAAGTGTTGTAGACTCCATCAGAATTCTCTATGAATATTTTGGAGGTGTGATTAATCTATCTTGAGTATGAACAATGCTTAATAAGTTGACTATATGTTCGATAATTGTGTCCTTATGTATAAGGTGTTTGTTTGATTTGTTTGAGCATTTGTTAACATGAACTAAGATGATTGTGATAACTTGAGGATCTCCAAGTTGACATAAGGAGTGGACCCATGTATTTGTAATTCATCCTATGTTCTTATATTATTTAATGGTGAGATAAATGTGTGATTGATCTCCATAAGACCTATAAGAGCTACAAGGGCCTTATTAAAAGGTGTAGTTGCTTACGGGTGACCCGTAGATGCTATGGCTGAGCTATGAATATTGTATAGAGTAATGTATTCATGTGAGAGATACCTTAAGGGATAATTCAGGCCTAACGGCTGACCAAGGTGTTGATTATCAATTTTTCTCTATAAATAGTGAAATAAAAGATGGTGATTTCTAGACTTGGGAAGTTTTGAGAGAGGCTTGTGTTTTTTATGGATGAAAGGAGGAGTAGAGTACCCTAAGGATGATTTAAAGAGCAGAAAAAATTTAAGACAATTTGTATGACCTATAGGTCATAATTCTATTAATAAAATAGTGCTCTTGTAGATTGAAAGGTGAGTGAAGGTGAAGAGTGATAAGCATAGATCCATCATTAGGTGTTTTCGACATCAATTTAGAGGTGGATGTACTCATAGGTATTGTTATGTTACTACAACATCTAAGGTGTTTTCAACCTCTTTGTAGGTGAAACTTGCTAAATGGTGTAGTTGTTGTAGCTCAACTAGATAGGTGTGGTAACACCTTATAAGATTGTGGTCTCACTAAATAGGGATACTAGTTCCTTGATAATTTTTAGATGGTCTAAATTGGATATTATTTTTATAATACAATAGATCAATTATAGGTTCTAGTGGGTTTTATTCCCCAAGAGGGTTTCCCACATATGTCATGTGTTGTGTGATTCATCTTGCATTGACTCTCTTGTTCATTACTATGAATGATTTGTATACTTCATAAATATTTTTGGTAACTAATTAAATATTTGTAAAGATCAGAATTGAAGTTGGATTATTTAGGATCACTGATTCATCCCCCCCCCTTAGTGATTATACCTTTAAAAATTGGTATCAGAGCAGTCCTTTAGAGGAAGCCTAACAACTTGAAGGTGATCCTAAATATGTATAAAGATGGATAAGTTGTTTAATAAATAAAATCAATGGTGGAAGGCTATAATCAAGGCACTTGAAGAACATATATGTACTTTGAAGATAGAAGATAAATAAGATGATAATATTATCAATGATCTCAAGGTTCATCTAGTAGATGCCAAGACAAGTTTGTGTTCAAAATAAAATGACATTATGTGTGATGAATAAATTTTCCATGATAGTATAACATAATTTGATCTAGAATTTGAGCTCATGAGTGAACTTGGTAAACTGAAAGAGCGAAAGAAGAGGAATCATAAAATGAGGAATATGATCAAAGGTATTGAACCATAAATTAGTTCATTTGAGGGAAGTTTTTTAGGTTTTTACAAAAAAGAATAAAGTATCAAAAATAGATTAGGTCTATTGAAGTGTAGTCATATATATTGAAATACATGGTCAACAAGGCCAAAGAAGATAAAGAGAAGATCTATATTCTTGATGATCAATTAAAGATTGAAAATACAGATCTAAAAGTAAGCAAAGATGAGTGTAATTAGCTAAAGGTTGAAATGGAGTAATTGAATAGTGAGCATGAAAAGCCTACGTAAATGAAGGAGAATGCAAACTTGAAAAGTAATTTTATAAGGCCAATTAGAAAACCTAATGCAATAAGGTATGCAAGTTATTTTTAAGGCCTTTTTTATACATGTAATAAGTATTGTCATAGAGCTAAGAATTGTAGAAGGAATTTAATCAAGTACGAATATTCATAGAGCCTTGATAGAAGGATTATTAGGCCAAAGATTAGTCTTAGTTCAAATCTATCAAAAGGTATGAAAGACATTACTTTTTTCAATTGACATAAGGTTGGACACTCTATTAAGTTTTGTCCAAGTGGAGGTATTAGGTCCTCAAGGTATCTCAAAGGACATGGGGTAGATGAAAAAATTTAAGAGACAAAAAAAGTTACATAATGAATAATATAAAGCATTCTCTATAAAGGGAGTATGCCCTTTTCAAAATAGTGTGCCCTTTAAAAAAAAAAAATAATCCAAATGTAAATAAGGGTTAGTCTTGACCCTAAAGGGCATACGTCCTTTGCAGTCCAAAGAGAGTATACCCTTTACAAAGGGAGTATGCCCTTTGGAATTCAAAGGATGCATGACTTTTTCAAAGGGTGTGTATCCTTTCTAAAGAGTGTATGCCCCTTTTGGACTATATTTTTTCTATATTTTTTTTTCCATAGAGGTATTTTTTTGCAAGCATATATTTAGTAAAATAAATGTTAAGTATAAGTTTACATTTAGTTTTATATTACATATTATATTATTATAATTAACATTTATTTTACTAAATATAACAAATTAGTGCCACTCAACATCTTCTAAAATTGATTACAGAGTTATAAGAGTTACCATTTAGAATATATTTATTAAAAATTCATTCTAGCCAATACTTAGTTTTCAAAATTTTAGGATCAAAATATAGAATGAGAAACAAGGTTACAAATCATGTTATGTATGTAATATATTTATACTATTGAGGATTAAATATTTTTAGACCTACTTAAGTATTCCCTATCAACTTTATCTACTTGAGTATGCTCTAACTAGTTAAATAACCAAGCCATGAATTGATCTCAAGGAGTATGCCCTACCTAAATATACAATCCATATCTTGATATATACTATTCCCTATTAGTGTCAAATTAAGTGTTCCACTTACTCAACTTGGTCTACTTCAAAGTCCATTATAAAATTTCTTGCAATTAGGTCTCTTCCTAACCTTAGATTATTTCTTGGTCTATCACAAAAGATCTTCTAAGCATTGGTATTGAGATACTAATGACCTTATTCTTTAAAATTATCTCTTAAATTCTTATACTCTATATTCAAATAAAAATACATTTTAACGACTTAAAATAGGGTACTCAGTCTTAAGATAGTAATCTACCTTCAACAAAAATCCTTCTTTGACTCATAAAACACTCAATTGTACATCCTCACTTCTTTGAACAATAATATGAGGGTGTCAAAAATTATTTGAATTAATCTTATTAGTTCATGAATAACTTCAACTCAAAAAGTAGATGATAATAACTCTACCCTTTTTAGGTCCATTAGGCCAAATGCTACCTATTAAGGACTTGATACAAATAGGTCTACAACTACCTTTTTTGAATCATTCAATTCAAAAACTCAATGAACATGTCAAGACTGATATAAGACTCATAGGTGTCTTTACACAATATCAAGATACCAATTAGATCACCAAAGTTCCCAAAATGTTGACTAAGTCCTAATCACTGCTATAATATTGTGTATAGGCATGTTTGGTCTTAAAGAGGTGTTATTAATCTAATCTTATCAAAGGATTATTATAAATATTTATTAAGATGTTTGGATACTATCTCTAACGATAATAAATGAATTTCTTTTATTTCTTTCTTAAGAATTAGAATTCAATGGAAACTCTGCTTTTTAGGTTCAGATGGCCTAATCTGCTTACTTGTAAGGATATTGACTTGGCTTAACTATCAATTGCTTTGAATCACTTTACTTGTAAGTATTATATGGTGTTTACATATTAACATTGGACCTTCATAATAGGTTTATACTCAAACAACAATGTTGGAGATGTATTATGCTTGGAGTTTGTTATCTTTTCCTTGAAATCTTCTTAACAACCTTGTTCTCAACATATAAAATGAAATTTAATTAATGGTTCTATCAATATTAATAAAGGAGTACCCTGTAACATTCAACATATACCATATATATAGTAATGATATAGTCATTCATTTATTACATCTACCACATACATGGTACTACTTGTAGGTATTTGGTCACTCATACATGACATATTCATGTGGTCATGATATGGTCACTCATATTGGGCACAAATGTAGCTAATAACCATAGTGGACTCCATTTCCACCTAAATAATTAACCTCAAATTCCAAACCTCTAACCCTAAACACTAAACCTTAAACTTTAAAAATTGAAACCTAAACCCTAAACCACAAACTCCAAGCCATAAACCCTAAACCATGAACACTAAATAATATACCTAAACCGTAGACCCTAAGCCATAAACCTTGAATTTTTAACCCTAATATATTATCCCTAAACCAAAAACAATAATCCATAAACCCTAAACTATAAGCCCTCAACACACAAACTTAAAACATTAAACATTATACTTTATACCCTAAATCCTAAACCCTAAAACCTAAATGTAAGACCTTAACCCAAAATCCTAAACCATAATCCTAAAATACTAAATCTTAAACCTAAAACCTAAATGTAATCCCTTAACCCTAGACCCTAATCCCAAAACAATAAACCATCAGTCATAAACCTTAAACATTAACTCTTAAACCAAAAATTTTAAACCCAAATCAAAAATCCAAAACCCAAAACCTTAAACACTAAACCTACATTCCTAAACCCTAAACCTTATACCTAAAAACCCAAAACCCAAACCATAAAATATAAATCATAAACACTAAACCCTAAATTCTAAACCCTAATCCTTAATCCCTAAGAAACCAAATCCCAAACATTAAATACTAAACACTAAGTTCCAAACCCCAAACCCTCAACCAAACCCTAAACTTTACACCCTAAACCCTAAGTGTGAAACCATAAACCCAAATCCCTAACCCCAAATACCAAGCCCCAAACCCCAAACCCTATAAGCTAAACTCTTGGTCACTTGAGACATAAACCATTAATACCAAATATTTAAGCATAAAATATAAATTATAAGCCCTAAATCCTAATCCATAAGCCATAACACTAAAACTTGAACCCTAAACGATAATCCCTATACACTAAACCCTAAGCTATGAATCTTGAACCATCAACCATCAACCTTAAGTCATACATTTATAAATCCCAAACCTTTATCAATAAACCATAATCTTGAGTTATCACCTATATAGAGAAAGGAGATGGGGCATTAGCTAAGCCATATATTGAAAAGATAGGGATCATTATAACCTATACAGATTAAGGAGTGACAAGGGACATTCATGTAAAAGGCTTGAAGGTGGATTAAAGATGAATTCCTAATAATTTGTGGGTTTGTTAATCAATGGGTGTATCAATATGCATAAATGGCTATCCTATAACATTCAACCTATAGAATAAATATAATAATGATTTAGTCATTCAAACATTACGTCTACCCCATACCTAGTATTACATGTAGGTATATTTTCACTCATACATGATATATTCCTATATTCACAATATAGTCACTCATACCAGACACAAATGTAGCTAATTACCCTAATACACTCCATTTACACCTAAACCATTAACCCTAAAAATTAAACCCCAAACCCTAAACTCTGTAAAACTTAAATTTTTAACCCTAAACATCATAAATATTGAACACTTAACCCTAATGGCTTATCCCTAAACCTAAAACAATAATACCTAAACCCTAAAGCCTAGACTCTAAGCATATAACCTTAAAACCTTAAACCCTAGACTTTATACCCTAGACCCTAAGCCCTAAAACCTAAATTTTAAGCCCTTAACACTAAATCCTAAATCATAAGTCTAAAATCCTAAATCCAAAACACTAAACCATACAACCTTAACCCTATACCCTTAATATTCAACACTAAACCTTAAACACAAAATTAAAAATCGTGATCCTTAAACCTTAAAAATTGAACCCCAAACCCTAAACCCTAAACCTTAATCCCTAAACTCTTGACACTAAACCCTAATCCTAAAAACCTCAGTGTTAAACTCTAAAAATTTACAATTAAACCTTAAACCCTAAACCTAGATCCATAAAACCTCAAACCTAATACCATAGACCCTAAATCCTAAAACTAGATAAACCCTAAACCTTAAAACCTAAATTCCAAGACCCAAACATTGAACTATAAACTTTAAAACCTAAACCCTTAACACAAAACCCTAAAAATGAAACCTAAATGATAAAAACTAAACATACATTATGGAGACCACACTAAAGAGGAATGATGCAAGCATTTGGTTGTTTATCTCAACCCCCTCTCCACTTTCCTATCATAATTCATACACAAACACAAAGATTTCCAAACAAGGAGAAAACATTTCATAACAAAGTCAGTGGCACAAATGCTAATAATTTATACTCATGACCCACATCATTCTTTTAGATTAACTCATAAACATGAGAAGATCAAAAATTCCCCAGCCCTTTCACTCATTAATTTGGAAAAAACTATGTCTAGAAGAAGTATTTCACCGCATACAAAACAAGTGCATAGAGGTGATTTTTGATCTATCATCATTTTTCATCATCCCTCACCATTCAAAATGATTTTTTTCCATGCAAGTGTAAAGAGGATATTATCTTGTTTTTACCATGTAAAGCATTCAATAATATCCTTATAGTAATCCATCATGACCCTATCTAATCTACTAGACATGAATGAGAATAATCACCCTAGGACAATCCAATCAAAATAAAAAGAATTTAAACACCATTCAAGATTCATATAAAAAAGATATTATTTAGTATGAAATAAATTTATATTGAATATTAGATTAGAACACACTCTACTAGATGAGTGAGTGACTAGGGATGATGATAGAGTGATTAGGTATGATGAAGGATAATGAGGGAATGGTTAGGGACAATTAGGGATGAGGAGAGATGAGGAGGAGGTGATTATGGATGATTAAGGATAATGAGGGTTGATGAGTGAGTGATTAAAGGGATGATGAGGGTTTCAATGAAAGATTATTATGGATTGACTAGGTATGATAGGAAATGATGATGGTTAATGAGGGAGTTATTAGCGATGATGAGAGATAATGCTCAAGATGATGAAAGAGTGATTAGGTATGATTAGGGTTAATGAATTTTGATGAAGGGGTGCTCGGTGATGATCAATAACAATTAGGGATGATGAGGGAGTGATTAGGGATGATGAGGGTTGATGAGGGAGTGATTAGGGGTGATAAGGTTTAATAAGGGAGTGTCCTATTTAAATTTAGAGTGTTAGAATATGACTTTATTCTACATGACTTTGGAATAATATAAGATATTGAAATTAAAGAATGCATGGATTGACCATCTAACAATTTTTTTAGAGTGAATGGTATCTTCTTAGAATGAATTTGAATGGTGTTTTGATTTATTCTATTTAAAATGGAATCTATTAGGGTTATTATCTACATTCATGTCGACTATAAGTTATCATATTATGTTTATAAGTATATGTCATGTATAAGTGAATACATTCATATATGTAATAGTTATGTGATAGATGTCATTTATGAGTGACCGTATCATGACTATAGGTATGTTAAATGTTACATGATAGAAGATAGTAATTTATAGCATATGGATAGACCCATCTATTGAATAACCCACAAATTATTTAATAATCCACCTTCAAGCTCAAGTATTTAATCGAGTAGGGAATACTCACGTAGGTAAAATAGGTAGGGCATATTCAATTAGGTAAAATATTTGTCATAATCAATGGTATAGAAATATTACATACTTAACATTATTTTTGCATGTAGCTAATGAGAGGGGTGGGGTGAATTAGTAGACAACAATGTTTTTTCAATTCCAAAATTATTCCATCATATATCAACTTAATCTAACGACATGAACATGAAAGCACATACATCTAAAGCATGAAAAAGAGAATACATCACATTACCATATTGTCTATGTGGAAAACCCTCATGGAGGATAAAACCCACTAAACCCTATAATATTGACTACTATCCTAAAAATAAAAGATTTAACAAATTGACCAGTACCAACTGATCAAGGAGAACCTACTCTATAATTTAGTCAAGCACCCACTTGAGCTTTAGCTAGCTCCAACTAGTAAGGAGGCCATAACTCCCTAGACAATCAAGCACTAACTCAGCTACATCTAATATGATTTCATATACACCTGATGGTGGACCTATAAAACTCAAACACTTTCAACTTTGCCTCTTTACCTTATACAATTTTCTTACTCTCCTTCGCTCTAC